>JAAGAY010137085.1:0-23440 GCA_011801015.1 Ardeotis arabs | reverse complement strand
CTTGTGTCCTGTAGAGATTAAGGACACAAGGTCTCCGGGAGATTAGCACGTCACTTGGTTTAAGTGACATCCAATCCATTTTATTGACATGGCCTCTATCCTGCAAAACAAGCACTTTTTAAGTGAAACATAATGAAAATTTTGTGTGGCTTTATGGGCCAGTGTATAATGGCTTTTTATAGGCGATCGCTAGCCGCTATTGGCAGGTCTGTAAACAAAACCAACAGCACTCGCTATAGATGCCCCGTCAGTACGTGTCACCGCATACTAATACCACAGAGCATGCCCAAAGGAACCTTACATTGTTTTTTAATGTTACTGAAGCTTTGCCACGGACTAAGGACTTTCAATCTCATTTACTGCATCAGGCAGATTATTACATTGAATTGTTACAATTTTTATTTCAGAGTGGTATTGAATCACAAGGCCATGCAGGTCTTCAGTTTCATTTCCTAATTGTTTATTTTCAGCAACATGAACTTGAGTCTTTAGTCCAAGAAAGAAAATTGGTGTGTAGGTGAAGAGTTCTCTCACCTTCTTCTCTAATGCCATTCTCGTCACGGGGTGCAGTTTGTATGAGCCACTTGCTGCTGAGCAGCTGCATAGTGGGAACGAGAATAATCATTGCACTGAAACTGTGCACCAGCTTGGGAGATCCAACGTGACGAAAGCCTGCCTGCCAGCTACCTGGACTCCATTATTCTGGGGAAATAAGCTTTTTACTAACACTTTGAAAAACAATTTTTCCATTCTTTTCTCTTCCTTTTGATCTGTAGCATAAAGAAACTGCATGTACTGAGGTTGATACAACACATGAAACTACACTAGGCTGATGAGAAAAGAAAACAGCATTAAAGCACACGCGTGCACACACAGATGTATTATCATGAGGGAGTTCTACAGCAAAACCACAGACTACAGCTAACTAAAACATAGTGATACACCGTAATCCAAAATGAAAGGAAAGAAGGAATGTAATACATTTTTATGCTAAATCATTTTAGCAGAAATACAGAACTATCAAATATGAAGATTGAAACTGAATGTAGGTGACCGCCTTCAAATGTCTTAAATCAGGTTCTTTATTTCTTGCTGTCAAACAAAATGGAACTCTTCATTTGGCTTCCTAACTCATGACCAAGTATTAAAATTAGGGGATATCCAAGTGGATTCCTCCAGGTTCTGGAAACCACCTGAGAGCCACAGTACAGCAGGCAGGACCTTACATGAGCACTGCCGGTACTGGATCAAGGTCACAGCTTGTGACAGCCCTGTTCAGCAGCATCTGCCTGAATGCAGGTGTTCAGGAGGAGTGTGTGGTGAATTCACATCTGGATAAAGTAAGAATGAATCCAACTTCTCCCCTAGAAGCAAAAGAAATATAGTAAGAGGTGAAATTGTTTTAACTAATACCCATTTAATTTTAGAACTCCTCTGATTGCCTCTATTACCGCAGTTTGCAGTAATATCGGAAGCACGCACGGTACTTCCACCTTGATCAAAATGAACATATTTTTATAAATTTTCTGCAAGACTCTCAGTCTGGTTTTACTAACCAAAATCTCTGTAAGTAACCAAGAATGAGAAAAACTCATGGCTGGCCTTTCTCCCAATTTTGTGAAACAACAATTTCAATACAGCATCAAACCTAAGAAGGCCTTTTCACAAGCACTGTGTGAGAAACTAGGCAACATAACTTCAAGCTGATGTTCCCAGCATTTGCTTCAGTTTTCCTTAATCTTCCTTGAAACTGCAACTCTTCCTTCTATGACTGTGTAAGATATTGCTGAAACTTCCAGAATGGATCTTAAAAAATAAAAGATGCTGCAAAAAGTTGAGTTTGTAACTGACCTGCAGACAGCACTCTGCCAAGGCTGGATTTGCTTCCAAATTTCTAATGCTATCTAGAGATTCTGAACACAGCTGACCAAAATATTTACCATGAATGTAAAGTTCTGAGAGTCCTTGCACAGTTTGCCAGGGCTTTTTGACAAATTGCCCATTTTTGAGATATTGAAATGGCTGCAAATTCAGGAAATTCAGTAAAATGTTTGCATAATATATATTGAAAAATACTTTCAAGCTATTTTCTGAACAAAAAAGATTTACAATTCATGCTGCATGGTGGGAAAAAGGAGGAAGCAGAGCAGGAGCACGAGGAAACCAGCCATTCTAAGTCAATCCAAAAATGTAAAAGTGACCACTGAATACAGATTACCTTGACTTTTTGTATTAATACTCTTTCTCTTGGTTTCCGAGGAAGAATTATCCAACTCTTTTCCATTTTTAAAATTATACAGGAAATGAACTAGTTCAAAGAGTGACAAGCTTGCATAATGAGCTCTGTTAAGATACCTTATTTAATCGGGGATTTTAATATCCAGATCACAGAATTCATTCTGCTTTCTGAGGTGACTGTGCCAGGCTTCCTAAAGACTGATTAATGACAACCTCAGCTTTCTTAAAGGCTGCGAAAGGCATGATTAGTGTTGCACATGTGGGCTAGCCAGAGCTGCACACATCTTAGCTGCTTGGTATTCTGGTGCTGCAGATCAAGGCAAAATGTCTTGCCATGGTTGGGCCAACTGGCTGTCACTACATTTGTAGCAGTTGCATTCATGTCTGCTTCATTGCTTCTGTTCTCGTTTGAAAGAGTAGAACATATCTCTTCAGGGACTGAACTACAAAAATCTTGCTTTATAGAGAGGTCAGAGATAAAAATTTAAGTAAATATGAACCGACAGGAAAATATGTTCTTTTTCTTATCTCATTCCTTTTCTATTTAATTTCCTTACCACACTGCATGCTTTGTGGTATTTATTTGTCAAAGTTATTAAATAACAGAACTCTTGTCTTTCTTGGTCAGCTAGTATGAACATTTTTATCTATACAACCATTGTTACAGCGTTTGTCCCATACAAAAATATCTATTACCCGAGCACTAGTGCCTCTGACTTTGAATGAACCCATGTTTGAATAGCACATCAGAGCATCCTTCTCATGCATTACTCAAAAGATAGCATCACAGAATCATTTACAGGCTGCGGATTTTAAAAAAAAAAAAAACCAGTTTTAATGTCAGGACACAATATGTTCAAGGCAGTAATACTTTCAAGCACAGAGCTGACAGACTCCTGCGTGCTTTTGGAAGATTGCACATTCAAAGGAAAACCTCCCCGATGATGTCTGACATTTTCCAAAGGAGAGAAGGAGAAAGGGAGGGAAAAAAAAAAAAAAAAGCAGGAAGAAGAAGGAAAAGAGAAAAGAGAATGAAGAAAGAGAAGAGAGAGAGGGAGGGAGAGATGATGGGAAGAAGAAGGAGAAAACTGGAATGGGAATCTCCCCAGGACAATACTGGAAAGATTCTTGATGAAGCACTGCAAAACAATGAGGCAAATCTCTATTTGGGCTTTGTCTCTTCCAGATCCAGGATTTCCCAAGATCAGACATGTGGCTTAAAAGGGTGACTCAATCCTGTGCACATCTACATGCTCATGACAGCAGTTTTTCTGAGGGGCATGTGAACAACTTCATACGATTTCAGAAAGAACATAAGGGATGCCTTGCCTCCTGATCTGCTGAATGTGGCAAACTCATGTACTGAACTTGAGTGTCACCACTTGAGATCACCAGGCTTCTCTGATGACCAATTAAGTAAGAGGTAGCTAGCATTCCCTTCTGAGTTTTGCTTTCTTTCACTGCCTTGCTTTCATTCCATCACAGCTACACACATAAACACGCCTGCACACACACCATTCATAAATAAATACATGAATTTGTCCAACGTGAAAGTAGATATAATTGTACTTGCCTTACTATCCTTAGAAAAATCAAAAAGCTAATAGAGACCAGTTGTAACTTACAGAAAAGTAAGCATTAAAATGCATCTTTAATTCAAGTATTTATGCTTAATGTTTCTAAAATAGGTTCAAAATTATAAAGAACTTTAAAAAATATTTTAGATTTGCAGATTTATATACAGAGTTTGAAAATAACTAAAATATTTCCACATCTGCCCTTGCTGTATCCCATTCTGACATGACTGATAGCCTTGAAGATGATCTCTTTTTCTCATCACACTTCCCAGACTGCACAGATTGTGCTGGTCAATAGGAAATACAGATATGATGTACTTTGCAAACCACAGAAATAAATAAGCATGAAATGCAATGAAATAAGAATCATTCATAACTGTGAGAAAGAATAGTTTTGTACTGGCAACGTGACACAAATATTGCAAGCTCAACCTTAAAATATGTCTCGCAAGTTCAATCCCAAACTGCCATATTATCTACCGATGTTATGAAAATGCACTCAGTAAAATAGTGAATATCATATTTTTGAGAAGGTAGGTAATACGTTTCTTCATAAAAAATGTGTTCACCCTGTTGTGAAATTGCAAGGACGGACAGGGGACATTTATTTAAAGCTCTCAATGACATTCTGTTTTCTTGTAGTACGTACATGAACCTCTGTAGTATTTTACACGTATTTTTGGGATTAGTTTCCAGGGATTCTGGATGGCCTGGGACAAGCAAAACAATTCTGCCTTGCGAGCACTTGCACTGACTGAAATGAAAACACACACACACACATTCACAAAAACAAGTAAATAAATAACAAAATAAATTACAAACTTTATCTTTTTATTGGTTCTCAAATAAAGAGATTTGGTAGAAGAAATATTACCTTAATCTCTCCATTTGCCACAGTTATTCCAAATACAGACAGTGCCTCTATAAATAAGAAGCTTAAGAGCAATGAATATCATAAAGCAATAATGAACTTTGAAAGCTAATGCTGGGGGAATTTACATGACAATTTGAAATCTGTCTCCGTAGTTATTATGTCATCTTGTAATACCCAAAAAGCAGGATTTGAGTAAAATTTTATTGAACCCTTCCTGTTAAGATTGAAGCAATAATGGCCAAGGAAGGCTTGGAAAATCTCGGCTTTGCAAAGTATTAATAGAAGGGCAGAAACCTGCCTGAGTTACGTTACATTCTTTTCCACTGTAATTATTAGAAGCTTTGTTCCTGTAGTCCATCTCTCCCTCTTTCAAAGACCAAATACGCACCTTGAGCTATATAGGAATTATAGAGCACCAACCATTATTTATGAAACTATTACACAGATGTATTTGGCAAATATATATTTAATCAATAACATAAATGTAAATGTTGCTCTGAAATACCCTCCTTAGGAACGAAGGAGACCTCTTTTATAAGACCACATTACAAGACCACATCAGCAAGAATCACAGCTATCTCGCGTTACCTACATTGTAAATCACTCTTCTTCGAAATCCCCGCCAGATGAACCTCAGAAGAGCTTACGAATTAATTGCAGAGCATCTTGATTCCTCCCCAACCTATTCTAAAATAGCAAATCATTCTTCCATATGACAACAACGAAACCATTAAGGGTTCGATTTCTACATAGTAAAATCCTCCTTGACTTCATGCAAGGAATACAGAACATGGCTGAGAGCGTTGAAGAGGGTGATCTAATCCATTCAGGAATTGACATCTCTGAGAGCCAGCTTCACTTTTTTGGACATACAGGTCTGTGGAAGCCACCACACTAAGTCACTACTTGACTCAGGGGCAGCTTTTCCAGATGTCTGGGCTGGGAATAATGATATGAACAACAGGAATTCATTCCAGGAGTAAAAGGGGGCTGACTAACGTAGACTCCTGTGGTTATCTAGCATACCTTGAAAATTAGTCTGCTCGCACTGAAACTGTCTTTTGCAATTGTTGTGCTCATGCTTCAAAGTTAACAAAGGCTCCTATCTTCATAAAACTCATGCTTGGGAACTGCCTAGAAATTTCTTTATCAATTCATTATAGAAAGAAAAAAAAAGGAAAAGTAGGATTAGCCTGTACATTAGGCTAGCACAGACATAGTTATGCAGAACTATTGAGATTTTTCTTCTTTATTCATTAGTTTTTCTTCAATGGAGTGAACAGAGCAGGTTATAAGCAAGAGATGCAGGAGCAATGCTTTTTCTTGAGGTCTCTTTTTCACTAATTATGTACCAATGGTTAAGTCAAATGGCAAACATTCTCATCCAACACCAGCTTACGTTATCAGATTTCTTACCAGAAATGAAACCTACATAGCCAGTAACCACAAGAGAGAGTAACCAGTAACAGAGAGCAAGAAGGAAACAAATGAGACAAGGTTTTTGCCATGGAACTGAAAACACTGCAAATAGCTTTATCATGACGAATATAATAAACCAAAAGCTAGTAACTGGTGTGTGTATTTTTTTTTTCCAAATATCAGTCTCTGTTTAAGGCTCAAAATAATTTGAGCCTCCTTTCCGAGCAAGCTACTCCCCAAGGGCAAGGAGTTGCAGAAGCAACAATAATCTTGCAATAATTGCAGTGTGTCAAAAATAGGGGGAATCTAATATGCAGCTTAATACAGCCATACAGCTACTCTTCCCAGCCCAGACGACTCGCATAATGGGGTAAAACTAGGACAGTCCAGCATCGCAGCAGCAGACAGCACAGGGAGCATGGTAGGCGTGCTGCCACAAGACAGATTATTTGAAGGAGGACTCTTGCACTTCAGTTATCCCTAGCAGAGGAATTTAGTACGAGAAAATTTGTATTAGGCCTGCACCTATGCCAAGGTGATAGCTAGACAAAAGTGCTAAGAAGGACATTGAGTGGGAATGCTAAAAAGGCAACTTTTTCTCCTACTCCTTTCAGAAAAAAGGTCTACAGAAATTATTGATTTCTAGTGAGTTCTTCAGAACTTTCTCATGTAATTTGTCAAGAAATAAAAAGATGAGAATTTAGCTTCATTGGGATTTCCAGACAATACTCAACATGATTCAAAAGAGCATTTGGAGCCATTTGAACTCAATTCAATATCCAAGTGATATATGAGAAATTGTCACTAATGGAGTGAGAAAATGGATGTATTGGAAAAGAAAGGAAAAAGAGAGAGAAACGAGATTAAATAGGAGAAGAAAGTGCTGATTTAGATATTCTAAACTCACTTGAATCATCTGAGGTGAGAAGTTTCTGGTAACTTAAACTGGAGTGAATTAAGCAAGGTATCTCATTTTTACTTCTTGGTGTCAGTCCACTTAGGCTATGCCCTGACCTGTAGGAAAACAATCCATGATGGAGATTCCTGTTGCAAATTACAACAGACATGAACCCTAGAAAGAATTAAAACACAGAAATTTCATATATAGCTATACTGACTCTACAGTATGCTTAAAAGTAATAATTTTATATAATTTGGAGTGTTTGTACATTGCACTCTGTGACTATATTAAAAAGCATAAAGTTACCAGTTTCCAGTAAATTCTTCAAAACATTATCGTAAGGTTTCTTAGAAAACTGTAAAGTAACAATCAAAGCAAAGTTATTCATAAAATTTCAAGTTGATTTTTACTGTAGAATTTTATACAGGAAGTCTATTTTTTTACTGGAATTCTACCCAACTCATAAAATACTAGACTCTTAAAAATAAAGCCGATCAGAACCCAACGCCTTTTACATCACCAAATACTGTGAGGAGAGAATGAGTGCTGGGCCTCGTGCTGCAAGAGAACATATTACTCAGATTACTGCTATCACGACATGGTGTCTTTACAAACAAATTGTCTGAGCACTTTTTAAGGCAGATGCAAAGCAAGGAGAGGTAGCAGAAAATGACTGAAAGCTGAGAAGGGAAAACCAAGGTGTAACGACAACTCTCAAAACCAGCTCCGCTTTCTGACTACAGGCGAGATCCACAAAATTAGGTCATTTTTTCAGAGACAGATCTGTACCCCGGTGCTAACGTTATAAGGTGCAGGAGGTAATAGCACACGCTACAGAGGTGGATGTTGGGAACCTGTGAGGGAAATAATAACGAGATTCGGTATGGGAAAAACACTGGAATGATTAAAACTTGAGATCAGATCCTACTTGTTTTCACTTCCGTAAGATTACGTTGTGTCAAAACTTACAGGCAAGTAGGAAATCAAATACTTAATATTCAGAGCATTCATCAAAAGCCATGTCTCTCTCAGGTCACCAGGGGCATGCTGGTGAAGCCAATAAGCTCCTGTCAGTTCTTTGCCTTCCCCTGCATTGCTATGTGCTCTTACATAGGCAGAGATGGAGAATTTACTCCATCCCTAAAAAAACCACTCAAGCCAGTAAATTCAGCTCCTGTGAAGCAGCATGAGCTCTGCCAGATCTGATGTTTTCTTTGGAAGTTACTGTGTGATTAAAGATTAATTTCATTAGGTACACTTTTGATTTGGAGTTTTAGGAAAAAGTAAAACAAAAATGAAGTAATATAGATACTGCAACCTCATATATACATTTTTAGTTGTCAAACTTCAATTCCTGAAAGTATTTTGTGATCATTTTAATGAGCTGTGATATTTGCAGAGATAAATGCAAAACTGAGACCTGCTCCTCAGTTATTTCTAAAATCTCAAACTCAAAATTTCCCTCTCTTTTTGAGGAAGCAATAAACATGGAGCAGACTACTCTCAGCCTATCAAAGTGCAGTCAGGACATAAATGGCTTTTTGCCATTTTCCTCTCATATTTGATTTATAATGATTGAAAATTTTGCTGAGGTCCAAGTCTCCAGTCCAAGATCTCAAAAAAGTAACAGCTTTCACTTATGCTCCTGACATTTGCTTCTGTTAAATCTTACTTAACATGAAGGTACAAGAAGGAAACAAAAAGATTGTGTTGGATTATATCACCTGGAAATTAATTTATTCAAGAGGAATCCTCAGATGAATCTTCAGGGCAATTCTCCTGGTTCATCAATGTCTCAGAATGTCCAGAAAAGATAATTTTGTGTGACAAATGTCACAAAACCAGCAACTATTGTGACAAACAAGTGCACAGATGTATGACATGTAAGGAGTTTTATTCTTTTCACTACAGATGCTGGGAAAGTGTAAGTGAAGTTCAGTGCTGAATAAAGGAAATTCAGTCTCTAATTTGACTATAAAATTGAATGCTAACATAATTACAGGCTTATCATACAAATGGGCAGTTTGTAAGCTTCCCTTTCATTTCTGATTTTGTTAAACAAAGGTCTTAGCCAAATCCAGTTAAAAAAAAAAGGAGAAAACAAATGTATCAAGAGAACTTGGTTGAGATCCTTAATGACTTTTTTTCCCTGCAGCATGCAAGGCAGAATTTCACAGTAGAGGTGCAACCGCTAAATGAGAGATTCATAAGTTTAAACCTGTGCATTACAAATAAATGAGAACAGCTATTAATCTGGAAAAAGCCTTTCTGAGAAGTCAAATTTGTGCCATTCCACATGCAGAAAGTAACAGGTATTAGGCAGGATGTAATTGCATAGGGTAACAGGAGAGTAAAAAGTTAAAACCCTCAATCATAGCATATTGGGGAGCACAGGACAATAGCTTAACTATTTCCAGAAAGAGTTTGGGTTCAGTCAGGCTCGTTGGACTGAGTGCAGAGCTGGTCTGTTGGGTCTGGCTGCTCTGAACCCAGTGAGCTCTTGCAGCTGGTTCCCAGTAAACTGTGCCCTAAGAGGGTTTATTAGCTATGGGGAAATACAGCCCAAATCCATAAAATAATTTTGGGCCAGGCATAGTTAGCTTGTTCAGAGCCCGGTGAGTTGAGGCATGCACAGGAGAGTTCTCCAGGTGGTTCTCAGCAAGGATCATCTCATCTCTAACATGGCACATTAGCCCTGACTCATCTCCAGCCATTATAGACTCAGGCTGCTGAAAAGCCATCTGTCCATGCTTGTCTAGGCAAGAGATTAGATTAGACATGCCATAATCTGGACCAGAGTTGGATACATAGGCTCACGTAATGCTGTGTTTCACTTAACTAGGCCTCCTACAGCCACTACCTGAAGGCAGACATCTTGTTGTTGGAAACAATATTGTCTATACAGATAGTTCTTAGTAAGAATTTTACTGGCTCTAAGGGTTGTGAGGTTTTTCTGCCTCCCTGGCATGATTAATTCACAGCTTGGATGCCTAAAACTTTATCTGTCTTTCTAATATGTCCCAAAGCCTTTGTATTTCTTACCACATCGGATCTCCACGGCTAGGGAACAGAGACAGGTGGTCACCAGGAATAACCTTGGCCATGATGTACGGGCTCCAAGTTCTACCCCAGTTGCCATACGCATCCCATCACTCTCTCAACCTCTCAATTCTCCAAACATTTAAATACTAAATGTCAACAGAGCAGAAGTAAGACCCTCCAAGCAATAACAAAATGCCTGAAGTCGGTTACTCCGAACAGAGCCTCTTCCTCCAAAGCTGTGTGTATAGTTATGCACACACTGCTAATAAATGATGGATAGAAATATATAATATAATAGTCTGACAACTTGAAAAATTGATATTTCTACAAGTTTTAACATATCATAGGAAGTTTAATTCAGATACTTAATTTTCCAATCAATATGTATGCAAAGTTCCTTAAATTATTTGACTGCATAACTTACAAAACACATGCATCATTAAAATGTAGAACATATAGATGAATGTTCTAAATGCAGAGATGTTCCATATTTTTTTAAAGGTCTTTCTTTCCCTCTCTTTCTTTCTCTGAGAAGATTTAAAAGGCCTAAATTTAAAAGGCCTAAAGCTTTACATTCACTTTGTGGGAATATTATGACATCAATTTTTTAGCAAATTCTAGCCTCTCTCATTTACAATCTGACTGAAAGATTCTCAGATTACAAAGAAGTATTAAAATGTTCCTGAGTCTTGTAAAGTATTTTTATTTCTTGACGGCAGCAATTTTTGTATATGCATGTATATGTGTTATATACATATATAGGTGGATTTGATTATTAGTAAATGTGGTATACAGTGAGAATAATGAATTTAAAGTATTTCTTATTAGACCTGTGTTACGTTCTGCTGCTGGTCACGCCTTATCTTGGAGTGCATAGAATGCTGTTAGCTGAATTGAAGCCCCATTGAGTGCAACAATTGGATTCATCCAAGAAGAGAAGAAAAATGATCCTCTTAGTGGCATTGCTTAGCACAGGAGAAAAGTGCTTACCTCGTGATGGTTATTGGCAGTTTGTATAAATGATAGTGCACAAGGTTTTAGGTTAACCTGTTTAGTTTTACATGACCTGAGATATTAAAAATATCCTTACTGTGAAGAGCTGCCAGGCAGTAACTCAGCATCACATCCAAAGGCAGTATCATTGAAACGGTGTACGCTGTTATTTAATTTTTAGTATTCAGTGAATATTGGTCATGATTTAGAATAATTTTGAAAAATCAGCATTTGCAATGGGATTTTCTTATCTCTGAAAAGCATATCTGACATGCAGTAGTGCATCACAGATTTCATTTCTATTTTTTCCTAGTACGTATGCCAGCTGCATAACAATATACTGAGATTCTGACATGCTGCCAGTCCTTGCTCCTTAAAGAAGACAGAACTGTTTTTAACAATAACAATTGGAAAACTGGCAAATAAACAAACAAACAAACAAAAAAATCAATCTTTCCTGATCAAAGCCATACACTCGTACAAAGGAAGCTCAGATACTTCAGCCAAAGACAGCGCAGCTGCAGGTTTTGCATTGTTATTTTTCAATTTGTTCAGAAATCACCTACTTACATTTCAGTGCACTCATGCCAAGGACCTTGTGACAACACTTCAATATTTATGAGCGTATCTCTGAAGACTTTACCTCAAGCCTCTGTATTTCCAAAGCTTCCAAATCCTCCTGGGTCATTTTAACTTTCTGATTGGTAGGCCGGCCTTATTATTCCTTGCCTCTTTTTTAATGTTTTAAGCCTATTAGATCTTCAGATGCTGGGAGTTATGCTCGCCCCATGCTATGCTATGGCAGGTGAACATCTCAAGAGCCTAATCCTACCTTCCTGCACTCATCCTCAAGAATAAATGACGGAGAAGACTCTCACAGCTCTCTCCTCTAAGCTATGTTAACGCTCGTACAAGCCAAACAGAGAATAAAGGTCTAAGGAGACGAGGAAGTTTGCTGCATAATTCTGCATCCACTTCGCAATTCCCTGACAAAGACACAAATTACTGTACAAAGTTAATATTGTGGTGATTCACACTGTCTTTTACATGAAGCGAAGCATTTATAGGAAAAACTCCAAGGTTTACGGTTTTTCCGCACCTGCTCACACAGAGGAGTGATTCTTTGAAACGTCCACGTACACCATTTTCATTATACTCTGTACAATCCCAAATCTTCCAGTAAAGAAGCACAGCCTTTAAACTTCTGGGAACCCTCAAAATGTATTATTTTCAACTTTTAAATGTCTTTTTGACACATTTAAAGAATCAAGTGGAGTTCTTTCTAAATAACATGTAGGTGGGTTGAAAGTGAACAAAGACAAAAATACAGCTCGATTTAAACACAGCCTTCACCAAACACTATGCTTTGGAAACTACACATCCTGGAAATCTTCTATGGTTCTATGTGAGGAAATCGTACAGGATACTCAGCGACATGGCTAGTTGGGCCTCTATTTATTACCTTCTTAACAAAGCTGTCTACCTCCACAAACAGCAGGTAAAAATCACAAGTGTTCTGGGAAATAGATTATGTACTGCTAAAGCACAGCACTGAATCTTTACTGTCCTTCTTTTTTCTGGCTTCTCCCACATTAGCTGGAAACACCTGGCATTGACGTCATCTGAACATAGGCAAGCTGGACTTCTCAGGCAAGGCCTTTCTTATTGCCCTGTACTCATCCATACTTGTCCACCTTGGTGCAGGCGGAAGGCAGGGATAATGTATTGATTTGAGTCACTAGATTGATCTTTGAACTCTGGAATTTTAAATACTTCCAACAAATTGATTTATAGATAGCAAATAAAGACTTATTGGGAAGGACATGAAGAAGTGACAAGGCTCCTTTTTCTTTAACTAACTCTTACATTGAATTTAAATGAGAGAGGTTTAATTTTTAAGCTGTTTACTTCTCATCTGCCAATTACAGTAAATAAAATCAATACTTTGGAGGTACCATTGTTCTGAGTGGGTTTTCTCTGATACATTCATTATCCATACACTACTTTTCTCTATATATAAGCTAAACAAATGCAACATGTTAGATGAAGAGTTAATTCCTGAGATCATTGGAACCTTAACCCAAGCCAGGTGGCAATTCCCCACTAAACAAATCTGTATTGACACCGTAAGAATTTTCAGCTGAACTCTAGGTTGCTCTGTAAATACCGTAGATGTTGAAGCAGAATTTGGGGCATTGGTTTTAATTTTTAAAGCACCCTATAAATTTTGATATCTGTTTGCCTGACAAACTTTGTATTTCCCTGCACAGAACTCGGGAGAGATCTAAGAGCTGAAACTCTGCTCATTTACATGAGAGGAAAGTGTTACTAGGATAAATTTTTTTCTCAAAAGGCTTTTTTTTAAAATACTTCCTTCAACCAAAATGTTGTCATTGACTTCAAATGAGGTTTGGATTTCACACTTAAGATCTAAAACATGCCTTTCTCTTAATTTCACTCAGCACAGATTCGCCAGCCTTCTGAGAACACTCCAGACCATGTAATTCTTCCTGAGAAATGAAATACAATGCGGACGGAGGGATCCAGGGCTAGTCAGAAGGTCTGTGATCATCACTCAGGAAGCAATTACCTTAGCAATGAAAAGTCTATTTGATTACTAGGCTGATAGTGCTTTATATCCATCGTATGTATTATGTACTCAAACAAATGAAGAGAGGGGAAAAAAAAAAACTAGGTGTATATGAAGAGAGATGTGGGAATTAGAATGCTTTATGCATTACTCTGTAAGGCTGCGGTAAATGAGCCTGTCCATATGGATCCCACAGAATCCCTGTATAACAAAAATCCCTGGTTTTACATGGCAAAACAGATCAGTCTTATTGACAGCAAACGATGCCAAATCCTTGGCAACTGAAAATGAATATACAGATTACTGCAGAAGATCAAGGTATTTACTTAATGATTTCTCAACACCATTGAAATAAGAGATAAAACCAGAACTTTTTATTGCTGTTAGACACTACACAAATTCATCTTATGTCTCATTCTAGTTTGCCTTTTAATACAACAGCTTCCATTCTTCCACTGGAGACCTGGAATTGCTTGTACTGCTTAAAAATGAAACTTTGCTAAACCTATTCAAGAAGAAAAGCACAGTTTTTATGTTCAAACTCTGATTGTCACTATATGACGCACCACTCTCTCTTGCAGTCTACATATTACAGTACTAGTATATAAATGACAAAGTCCACATCAATAATAAATTATGTTTCTTGAATTTGGTCTGTCTTTTCTGCATTACTTAGTTGACTAAGTAGTAATAACTTTTCTTTTTCCTTTGCATAAGGAAAAAAATGCATAAAGCCAAAAAGTACAAGTGAAAATTTTCTGTTTTTTAATTAACTGCGTCCCTCTTTGCAAGTCTGCTTGAAAATCACCTCTGTGAGAATTTAGAGGACATGGAAAGGTAAAATACTATTCATACATAATGCTTATTAAATCACTGCTTATTCACACCTTTCATCTGCATTAAATACAAGGCTGTGCAAATTGTCAGGTCTGGAAATGGCTGAATTCTGCTGGTAAATGAAGTAATCAATACGTGAAAAATATTAAAACTTCATATCACACTAATTAAGAGAAGCAGCTAGATACGATTCATACAAGGATGTATAGTGGAGTACATAGAATAAACGTTTGAAGTTGCTACGAAAGGTAAAGACCCCTCAAAAATCAAAATAAAATCCAATCAGCAGCAAACTCCATACAGAAATTGATTTGCAAAATATACAGGCATCTGTCATTCAGACCAATGGCAAGTCTCCCATCAGCTTCAACCAGAACATCATAAATCCCATGGGAAACGCAGATTATCAGAGAAACCATACCTCATCTTGGAGTGCATACAGTTTTCAGCCTTGATTTATGCTACATCTACGTGAATAAAGGTGTAAGCACGCTACATCTAAGTGAGGAAAGGTGACACAGTTTGTTCTTCTTGCAAAGCTGAATGTCTCAATGATAGACCTATATATTAGTAAATGGCATAAGGAAAACTTCACTTCCATTTTGATAATATAATCAATCCTTTTCTTCTCAAAATTTAGCTTGCCATCAGTTTCTCTTAACTGCATAGAATATAATTATTTTTCTTTGTAGTCAAATCAGTTAAAGTATTTTGAAGGCTATATCGCTTTCTATTTGATCAGTTTAATTTAAAGCTACGAGATGCCCTCAGAGAGCTCATCAAAGAATGCAGACGTTTCACTACAGTAATTTTTTTTTCAGTGACAGCAGCTCTAAAAGGTAGTGAACATTATTTACTTAAAAAGAAATGTTTTCCCTTATGCAATGAGCGCTGGATGAATTGTTAGGCAAAATAAAAGTTCAATGAGTCAGTTAAATATATGACTTATTTAATAATTTATGTCTTTTAACAGTGTAGGATCCCTTGGGTCAAGTTTATAAGACACAAAAAGCACAGAGAAAACTAAATACTATTCAATATATAGTGAATGTGTAAATTAACTGGAAAATTGCTTGATCTTCATTACCAATTTTTACATAAAAACCCAGTAGCTCTTTGGTCTCTCTTAAAAACAAAGAGATAGCACATTGCAAATGTTTCTTAAGTGCCAATTACAGCTCAGACTCAGTAGACACAGTTTATTGAAAATACGTCAGGGTAATTTAGAGCATTCCTCACACTGGATTACAGATCTGCACTGACTTTATTTTTCTTAATTTATAAACTCATGTTGTCATTTATAAGCTGAACCATACCACATCTGCCCTATGTAAACTTTAGAAAAACATTGATGCAGTATCCAGGCGTACCAAGCTCAGGATGCTCTGTCTAAACACAGGGTGAAGAAATTTTTATTACAAGAGAAATTGAGAGTATTCATTTCCTAAACCATCGATGCAAGAAACATTGAGATTATTATATTCATAATTTTAAAAATCCTCCAAGCCATCCTGAATTTAAATATTATTGACATTTATGTTAATCTTATCATGATGGCTACAATATCTGAATATGAATCAAAGTACAGATTAAAATGGAAAGGGTTGAGTGGCATTAGGATATGAGCAAGCTGAAAATCCTGTAATATTATTTAAAAAGAGATGGCTATTAAACTGAACTTATTAGATACTCTTTTAAAACTAATTTCCTAATTTCATTTTTTCTTTCATATAATTTGTTTCATTTAATATTCATTGGCTTTATTGTTACCATCTTTCATCTAGTCTACCATTTGAGGTTCACTGACCAGAAGGTTTCTTCCTATTATTTGACATATTCATATAAATATATGAGTTTTGTACTTAAATTTCTGACATGTTGCCTGTTTTTAAATGTTAAAATTGAAACACAACCATAACAAAGTAATGCATTCTGCAATTTAGATACAAACCCTGAGCTCAAAGATCTTGATCCCTACATTGTGTGGCCCAGATGATATCTGGTTGCTATGGAATAGATCAGATCAATACATCAACCATATCATACCTGTATTCTTCTGAAATCTCACCACCTCTGAATTTAGAAATAGGAAGGTTTTGTTTACAGATCTTGCTAACTTCTCTGCAAATATTGATTTATTCTCTATTTTGTATTGTCGTCTTCTCTTGTCAATGTCACAAACAAATAATTTTTAATATTCTCTTAATAGATCTCTCTCGAAACATTTTTCCCTTACATTCATTTTAGTTATCTGATTAATTTAATCCAGTTGTATGTACACATACCTGTGTACCATATTAAATAGTGAACTTTCTGTTTGGGTCTTACACCTCTGGCATACACTGTTGATAGTTAACAGCACGTATATGGGTCAGTACTCTGAGAGATGGCCTGAACAGGCTTTGGTCACTGAACTATTATCAGACAAATTAAGTAAAAGACTTGAGTTTCACCTGTCTGAACTCTTTGACTTCATTAATATGACATATTATAATATCTGTTACAAAACATGTGAGGTAACAGTGTATGAGTTGTGGGCGAAAGCGTAGTTTTATTTCCGAGTGGGCTGCAGGATGTTATTTCTGAGGAAGGTGTGGCAAGTGTCCAGCACTTTCTTTCTCTGCTTTAATTTCTCCACAGCATCCTTTTTGGTGGCAGAATTGTTCCCTCCTGGTCAGATTATCTGTGCTGCAACAGTATTTGAGAGACAGAAGTGTATTTATAATTTCTTTACTGCCTAAAGGTATATTAAAAAGTTGTACTAAAGGTATATTCTGGAAATAAGCTCCTTTTTTTCTTTAAAAAAAAATATTTCAAGAAAACCCAAACTTTCATGGGAATAGATCGTTTCCAGTTTCATAGAATAAAACTATACAAAAAAGACTTCAAAAACTGAAACAAAGCTTTCCAGTTTTCAGGTCTGTCTGATTTAACTGCTTGGTTTTTACTTTGATTAAAATTTTACATTGTTGAACAGAGACTCTTTTCTCTGATAGGAATCTTTTGTTCCAGTCTGGGATAGAATAAATGTAACAATGCTTGAACGCATTCCTGTGTTAAGGTTGGGATGTCTATACCTGCATTTGGTAGGTAACTCCACCAACCATTCCCTTATTACAGGCTTCATAAGATCACTCCAAATGCTCTCCTACAGACACAAAACGTAACTGCTAGTGTCATCATCAGGTGGGCCGACGATCTTTCATCCCATCATGAACACATCCTTGTACAATGCACTGCGCGAAGGAAAGATTTTCTAGACGTATATTTACGTCAGCCCAGAAGTTTACTGTGTATTTTAAACAATACAACGTAAGGACAGTATGTCTGCATGCTTCTAGTAATGCGTAAATTTGCTACCTTCAATGAAACACACTGGAAATCTGAGAGCGTCTTTCATTTTGCCTGAGAGAAAGAGAGAGAGATGGAGAATCCACACACCCCCCCAAGTACAAAGGAATGGGATGTGACTGCTGCAGCACTTCTGAAGGCAGATTTCCTGTTCTATAAGAAGTCTTTGCAGGAGATTCAAGGTCATGTGTCCCAGGTAATCAAGACAACTGTTTAACCACTGCTTTGTCTTCTAACACTCCCTTTAGCAAATTCAAGACTATGGCAACTGAAGTGAAGCATATTAAGAACCGAAAGCACAAGGTTTGTCTCAAAATAAATACAGAATGGAAACTCAACAAAAAAAAAACATTGCTAGTTTCTGTTGCAAAACACCAGTGAACACAATGGAACTGGTTTAGGCTGTATTCTTTTAGCCCAGACTGAACGCTTCTCATGCTTTTTTTTTTTTTTTAAGGAACAAATCGAGAAATTAATCTAAATCAATAGTCTAATATACATTACCTGTGTATGCACGTATGCTGCCTGAGACATCAATAGGTGTCCTGCTTTTGGCTGGGATTAACCTGATTTTCCTCAGAGAGGGGGAGGGGGAGTGAGCAGCTGCGTGGTGACTATGGCTAAACCACAACAACAGGTGACATACATCTTGGTAAAAATTAAAAAATTAATAGTAAGAACTTATTAAAGATTACCTATTAAATAATTTATTAAAGATTTTGGGACCATCTAAGGAACTTGAAGGTGCACAAGTCCATAAGATGAATCTGTGGGTTGTAAGGGAACTGGCATATGAAATTGCCAAGCCACTATCCATCAGTACTGTGTCCAGCTCTGGAGCCCCCAACATAAGGAGGACGTGGATCTGTTGGAGTGAGTCCAGAGGAGGTCATGAAGATGATCAGAAGGATTGAGCATCTCTCCTACGAGGACAGGCTGACAGAGTTGGGGCTGTTCAGCCTGGAGAAAAGAAGGCTCTGGGGAGACCTTATAGTAGTCTTCCAGTACCTCAAGGGGGCCTACAAGAAAGCTGGAGAGGGACTTTTGACAAGGACATGTAGTGATAGGATAAGGTATACTGGCTTTAACTGAAAGAGGGTAGATTTAGATAAGACACAAGAAAGAAGTTCTTTACTGTGAAGGTGGTGAGGCACTGGCACAGGTTGCGCAGAGAAGCTGTGGATGTCCCACCCCTGGAAGTGTTCAAGTCTAGGCTGGATGGGGCTTTGAGTGACCTGGTCTAGTGGAAGGTATCCCTGCCTTCTACGATTATATGTCCTCACTATTCTTTAAAAGCAGCCTAAGAAGCAGCAGTGCTTCACAAAGCAGCCTGCACATTTGTGACTGACCAGTAAACCTATGCAATGGAAGAAGGTTCAGAGGAGATGGGCATGAGTCCCTGAAGCTCTGGGAATATGTAGGGTGTGACCACCCCTCTTGCAAAGAAAGCTGACTTGATCTCAACACAAATGAGACCAGATGGTGGTGGCCTTTGTTGTAGGTAAACAGCTATCAAGAGCAGAGTGGGTCAACTGGTGGTGTAGACATTTCTCCAGAGTTCATTAAAAGAGTGTAAAAGTCTTCCTGAGTTAGCCAGGTGTGTGTGTGTATACATGCCTCAGCCCAAGATGATAAAAACTAACGGACAATTCCAAAATGAGGAATGGGCTTGAGCTGCTTCAACCCACATCTTCCTTCCCAGCAACTGGGACAGTGAGTATATTATAGAGACTGGTAATTGGGATCAATTTGGTACTGCGATTGAACTGTGTATCACAATTGCTGTGTTTTGTTAAGTGTAACTTACATTTATATGGCGTTTTGAGTATATTTGTATCACTCTGCTACATCAAAATTCTTAAGATAAGTAAATGTGATATTAAATGCTACAGCCTCCACACATGGGATATCTACAAAAACATGGTCCAAAAGTATTGGACTCACACAACACTGCTTCCAGAAATGACAACAGGTCATTTGTCAAACAGACAACTACGTCAAGTAAGTACAGAAGCATCTTAACTACCTAGTACTTACAAAGTAGTTCTTTCTCACCAAGCTTCTCATAAGCTCAAGAAAGTGACCTTCAGCCATATCTTAACCATATATTACAGGTTCAGTGAACAAACTGACAGCCAGTTTGGTCCTGAGACCTTTCCTGAGTCCTTCCACTAAAGCACACTGTCATCAGATTTAATCAGTTAGACTGCCTCTTCTGCTTCCATTTTTATACATTTGTCTACTTTCTTACTTGTAGGAGTTCTTGTAAGTCAGCTCAAGTAGAAGGACATGCTCTCTAACTCTTGACAGACCCTGTGATAATTCTCCTCTCCTCTTCCACATCTAAAACATTTAATCTACAGTTTCCCTCTTTATTATATGCTCTAGTCTTCTCTAAAATAAAGATGTGAAATATTTCAAAGTATTTGAAAGGTTTTTCTTCCTACTTAAAATATTAACAAGGCATATTAATGTTGCATGGCTATGCAATAGAAACTATTTTACATCAGCTAGCACCTGTAACAACTGTGTTGATTGTACTGAATAATATTTTTTAAAAGTAACTGGCATGTAAAACACTTAATCAGTACTTACAAAAGTGCTTAATTAGGAGCAAAACCAAGTAAATCCAAATGTAAAAGGGTAAATCATAGTTTCATGTCTAGGTCAAAATGAAAGCGTTTTACCTTTTTCAACTATTGATTCAGAATGAAGATGAAAATTTGAGGACATATCTGCAAAAATACCAGCCAGAAAGAAAGAACAAGTATATATTTCTATTGTTAGGATGCTAAAAAACCTAGGCTCAAATCTAAACTTTCTCCAAATTAGGTGACGAGAAGGGGGGAAATCTATCACATCTCCAGGAAGCAATCTATTTACTGAGTCAGTGGCTGTTCTGAAATACGGTACCATCAATCCATGCACCTGCACGTTACACTGCCTTCAAAATGCGGGAACAGTATTCCTTCAGCCATATTGTGGGCCGGCTCAAGCAAAAAAACTTCACTCATGAGAGTTGTGGCCCTGACGTCAAGATACTTCCATACACAAAGCCTTTCAGATGATTCTTCTATCTGTAATTTAATCTGATTACCAGGAGCGTCAACAGAACTGTTCCCAAATCACAAGACATACTTGAGCATTTCTGCTCATCTACTCTGGCCACAATCATCATCACTCTTTCCATTAATATCCTTGTAAAGTGAAGGGACTTGACTTGAACTCGACAGTCTTTCTAGTCGGGCTACAAAGGCCACTCGCATAGCATAGATGTCCTCAGGTTTGCTATAGATGTTTCAGATGCGTCAGTCCAAGTGGTAAGAGTACACTCTCAGTAGAGAAATTTAAAAATACTGTTATATTGCTTGACCTATCAGCAATACTGATTTTCATCTTCCTAGTTCACATTAAACCCCAAATAGATCTGTAGTATAGACTTGAGATGAATAACTCATGGGACATATTTATATACATACCATTTATTAGGCACTACAGAAACATAGCTATACTTCATGTATATGACATGAAGACGATTGATCTGGGCTACATCATAAACATGGTTAATTGTAGGAGGCCACAGCTACTCGGACAGAGAGGGTGTAACACTTAGTAGGAATACACTTTTCTTAATAATTATTTGTAATGGTCTCACACTTATGCCTATGGCAGTGATCCTACCTTTCATTACTTGCAACAGCTGATTCTCAAGACTTAGCCTAACCTCCTTCACTTGAGAGGTTTGTTTTATCCTGAAATTATAGCAGGACTGTGTATTATTTAGTTTCAGTTTAACAGCTATTTCTGCGTTAAAACATTCACAACATATTGAGTAGAAGAAAATGGAGGGAACAGCAGTACTTAGTGAACGTTAGAGCACAGCAGCTGGCAAATTTGGGAATTTCTAAAATGTTGTTTATTCTTCTAAGTAGAGACATATAGAGAGGGAAGACAGACTCTAGGGTCTAATTTATTTCATTTCTTTTATTAAAATTATTTCTAAAATTGAGCCACGCATCTCGCATTGAGATAAACAAATATTTTTAAATTAGATATCATAATTCAGAACTGTGTTTTATTTTCATACGTATGTATCTATCATTCCTCTCTATGTGTATAAACATTGCTGGCTTTGTACTCCCTCTCTTGACTTCTGCAGCAAACTGTTGGCACTTCGGCTTATGAATTAGTGCAACAGATGTTACTGCCCTCACATAGTTGTGCTACAAGGTTTTTTATTTATTTTTAGATACTGTCACAGTCAGGATTTCTGACCTTGTCACCCTTTGTATCTATAAGAAAGAGGGGGAAGGTACAGAAATACTTATGGTCATACTCTTCAAATATATATAAAATATATATGTTAGGGTTGAGAAATTGCTTCAGAGGAGTATAGACGATGCAACACCCTATTTCCAGTATGGCCTTAACTATATAAAAAATAACAACAAAACCAACAGCCAACAGCTGTGGTAATATACAGCTCCAATAACTGCTGGAGATAGCATCTACCCTGTACAGATCACTTTTCTTCCTAATTAAATCAGAACTTGAAAAAGCAAGAAATGCTTTATTAAAGATATAATTCCTATAGATCAAGTAGTCTGAAACCATTCTCGTTTCCATGGCAATACGCCTGTCATAAGGGCCTTCATCAGACACAGCTGTTTATCATTGGGGTACATGGACCACAGACTGCAAAACACCTGTTGGAAGGCACCGTCTGGTTCAGATTCCAAGGCTATTGATGGACATTTCCCCATACTAGGAAAAACTGATGTCCTGGAGTACTCCCAACTTCTACTTCTTAGGACCTCTCTGGGATAATCTGTTGAGTTTTCTCAGTGTTTTTCCTTCACTTTGTCCCAATAAGTCAGTTCTCAGGTTTTCGTATCCAACAGCACCTGAGTTTTGCAGGACTAAAGTAATCTTTAGCTACAATTCACCCACAGAGTCATCTGTTGGCTCTCAGCCTCACACATGGGACTTCCACTTTCAGATGTGCCCCTTTTGCATCCCCTTTTCAGCATCCTGAAATGGTATCCTTGTCCTGTAGCTGTTCTATTCCTGTGCCTTGCTTACTAGTACCAAGCATGGCTTCTCCAGAGTTCAGTGTTAGCTCCCAGAATACGCAAAAAGAAGAAAACATACGTCTGCCTCACAGCTGTCCTTGGCTATGACTTTGGCCATGAAAAACGGGGTGGTGTTTACCTCCTCATGTTTGAAATAAGAGTAGCACAAATAGCACTTAACATAAAATCAGGCATGTTTTCCTCACGTATACTGGGACTGAGTGTTTCACCAATACCTTCAGAATCATGTCAGTCCTGGTATCTTTCAGGTATCGCGCATCACCATCACTTTGGCAACAGTTCCAAATAAATCACATCAAACTGTCGTAGTTCAGCCCGGATCGGGACCAGACTACGCAGTCTCTCTCTCACTCCCCCCACCCTCCGAGAGAACAGGGGGAGATAATAGAAGAAAAACGGCTCGAGGTTTGAGATAAGGACAGGGAGAAATCCTTAAAGTTACCGTCACGGGCAAAAACAGACTCGACTTGGGAAAACTATTCATTTATTACTAAATTACTATTGCTACTAAAACTAGCAGGATAA
>JAAGAY010137084.1:0-22276 GCA_011801015.1 Ardeotis arabs | reverse complement strand
TTCCTCTCAGCGTTCTCCCCTCTCCCAGCCCTGACGGCTCCCCTCAGAGCCCCCCAGCCGTCCTCAGAGACATGCCCTGGCCCAGGCCCCGCCGAAGACTCGAGGGCCTCCACCGAAGCCACCAAACACCTGCACTGACGGAACCCCCTGCCCAAGCGCCCATTGCAACCGCCGCCCCGAGGAGGGCGTTAGCACCGGAGGGAGCCCGCTGGCGCCGCTCACCCCGCCGCCGCTGACAGCCCCGATCCCGTCGAACTGCCTGCCCAGCCCGCCGGCATCGTCCAGCACGTAGGAGGCCGTCGTGAGCGGAGCAGCACGGACCCCTGGGGGCCCCGGGCCCCAGCTGCAGCCAAGCAGGAGCCAGCCCCACAGCAGAGCCGCGCACCCCATTCCACCCGCTCCGCTCTGCCCTGCTCCGCCGACAGCGTCCCGGCCGCGCCACCCCGTCCCTGCAGCAACTCCCCACTACTCGGCTCCGCGCATCATGTGACAGCACAAGCTGGCAATCACCGGGAAGGCGGGGCGGGGCGTGAGCGCCCTTCGCCGCCATTTTGCTAAAGGGAAAGGCGAAGGGAGAGGAAGGTTTTCAGCCCTTACGGGCAACCCCCACCCCGCCTCGGGATGAAGTTAGTGGTTGCCATTTTGAGAAAGGGTGAGGCAAGTTCCGGCTGGTGGGAAGCGTACCGCCATGCTGGAATTGGGCACTAAACACCGAACGAAGCCATTGTGGAGCCATCTTGGGTGTGGGAAACCTGAGTGGCTGTGAGGCGAGGCGGGGTGTGGGCGTTGCGGGCGGCCGCGGTTTGTTTGCCAACACACTGGGAAGTTGTGCTTAGTGCAGCGTGAGCAGCTGGGTTCTGAGATCTACACCGAACTAATCTTTTTTGGGGGTGTTTGGCAAAGCACATCAGTTTTCTTGGGAGAGAAATGGTGTTTCCCAGAGAAGCCCTCATTTCCAGCCCTCGCCAGCACCGTGCAGCTGGTTTCCTGGTTTTGCCCCAGTCTCAGGCTGTCACGAAGTCCCTCGTGAAGTAGGCAAAAATCGGCTCTTTGGAGGAGAAAGCTCCAGCACCTTGTGAGAAAGACCTTTGATCACTTGCGCAGGAGCAGGCAGTATAGCAGGGAGTGGCCCTGGGACACCCAAAGAAGGGTGCTGGCAGCCTCCCGGTCTTCCCCGGGAATCCCAGTTGGCCCCAGTTAGATTCGCACATACGTCAGCAGGACCCAGAGAGGGATCTTGAAAGTGGGTTTTGACTTCCATCACTAGCAGGGCTGAACAAACCTTTCTATTTCACAGCCTTTTTGGAGCGTGCTGCCAGTCAGCTGACATGGTGCTGTGCCACATGTTAGAAGTTTCTGTGAGGATGGCCAGGGTGTTTCTTCAGACCTCAGGTCATGAAAGCATTCAGCTCAGAGGAAAAGTAATCAGGAGGTTGGTGATCAGCTTGATTATCCTATAAAAGTCCTTAAAGAGGAACTCTCTGTTCGCTGGCTTCAGTGTTTGACAGAGGTGATGCACCATGTGCTTAAGGAGGAATGAGGCACCGGGAGATGGAGTGGCTGACATCATGCAGACAGCGTGTTACAGCTGTGGAAAAGGTCAGGTTTTGCACATTTCTGTCCATAAAGAATGCTGTTATTTGAGCCACTGCCTCTCTTGCCCATGTCATTGAGGGATCTAATGTCTCAGTGATGACATTACCTGACTGATGTTTCCTGTTTATTTCTTTTTTAATAACAATACCAAACACTCACAAAACATTTTGCACTTTACAGCAATATCAAGCATTAGCTAATGAACCTGCTCACACCCAAATTAGCTATTTGATGTCATTATTACATGTGGAAGGACAAAGTGACTTCCTCAAGGCTACAGTGAGTCAGTAACAGGTAGAATTACACTCATGGTCCTAATTCGTATTTGTTCCAGCAGACTGTAGAGCTTTGCACACCTGGAAGGTTTGCAAAACCATCATGAATTATTAACTGGTTAATTTTTATAATTTCTTAAATTAACGCATCAATTTATTAGAGATAAAAGGCTTCAGCTGTGGAATTCACCTATAGGAGCCTAAAAGTCTCTGCTTTCAAAACTCATATTTCCATCCTATGATGTGCTTATGGCCTCCCGTTTTCATCAGGTATAGGAAAACATTCTTAGAATCTGTTTTGGTAGAAAGAAGAGGATATTTTAGTGGGACTCTGAGGACTTTTATTCTACATTAAGAATCTCAACCTTGCTTTTTACCTGTTCTTTTCTTTAAAACTTTGTTCATGACCCAAGGACATGTGATCTGGATCCTTTGTGAACCCAAATATAACCAATAAAATTACTGAAGACTTAAACAAAATATTCATTGCTTCTTTTGTAGGTAAGATAATTTGCCAACATTAATGCTTTTCTGTTTCAATTGTTGTTTCTTGATAGTACTTTAGTCTCAGATAACCCAAAAAACATCTATTGTTCTGAAATTACTGATTTGAGATACTGTGTATGCCCAGATCTCAAAAAAAAAAAAAAACCTGGAAAACTGTGCTACTTACATCAGAAATTAATTTTTTCCAAACTGACTTAGTCAAGAGTTGCTTTTTGCATATAGCTTTATTTCCAGAATGATTTAAATGCATTATCTACCTTCTTGCTTCCTTTGATCCTTCAATCCCAGTATCAATTGCTACAGTAAATAACTGTTTCTGTGTTTCTAATAATTGTAAGAACTACTTTTTCTTCAATGAAGTATAGGAGCCCTTAAGAGAACAGCAGAACCAACCCACAAGACAGTTTTCTTAGTAGGCACCTTTTGCTAGGAAAAGGCAGGTGAAAAGTGATAAAACAGGTCTTTGTCAAATGGCTTTTATTTCTGTGAAAATAAAGGTTTGGCTGAAATTTATTTTAGATATTAATCTAACCTGTCTTCCACCCAAGTTGCCAGAAAGCCTTCCTTTTACCAAACTGGAGGGGACTATGGTACCGTTTCAGTAATGACCACCGATATAGAATTATTTGATAATTTAGGCTTCATATAACAAGTGCATCAGTAGAAAACTGTGGATGAAAGAGTCATGCTCTGGCTGGAAAAAAAAGAAGGAACCAAATTTCTGCATCCAGTGTTAAATATTATAGAGCTGCCTGGTATTTCTCTCACGGAAGTCGGTATGTCCTATTTTAGACCTTTAAAATGTGCTCATCTGTTTCATTTCTCCTTAGCATCTGAATCATCAAACAGGGCAATTTTTGTGTTAGCCAACAGATGTACATTTAAAGTGAAATTGTACCCGATTTCTTAGAAACAGAATTAAATCTTTCCAAACAGAATTTAAGAAAAAAATCAGAGCGCATGGTAAATTATTCTAATCACAGAGGGAACAGAGAAACTGCTCATGTAACAGTTTTCCATCTGTCTAATAGAATTGTCTATTAAAAGAATCACTCCTGTGAAAGCCCCATCCAACCTCAGATTCAGTTTGTATAAAAATGTATAAATATGCAACCTATTGCAGTGCATAAAATTCTGTTATCCTTTGTTAGAGCTTTTCACAAACTTCCTCCTATCAGTAGGCAAATAAAAGAAAAAAAAAAAGTAATACAAATTCTGAAAATAATTAATTCCTTTTTCACAGACCCGTAAAGTCACTGTAATGTATTTTCATGGGCTCTTCTTAAGTGGATTCTTACTTGGTTCTGTGATAAATTTGTTGAGAAGGGCAAGTGCCAAGTCCTTCAGTCAAAACAAGCCCCTGTGTTTTGAACATATACAAGTAAAGATGCATAAGTACATATACACTCCACAGTATTTTATTTCTGTGGAGTGGTTTCTCTGTAGAATGTATTGTGTCCTAGATAAGAGGTTTGTAGTATACTCCATTCATGTGATTAGTCAATATTTTCAATAAAACTCTTACAAACTTACTAAATGTATTCCTAGATTTACTAAGGTTGGTACCGTCCTTTGAGCATACTTCTATGTAACTACTTTCCCCTTTTTTCCCATAGATAAGTTGAGATTAACAAGATATAAAAAAAAAAAAAGAAAAAGAAAAGAGGCAAAAAAAAAAATTAAGAGATGTGTAAGCTGTTGCCTCATTGGCGTACTCAAGAGCAGCTTCCTGTTGCTTTATCTGATGAAGCAGTTCTTCTCAGAAGCAGACACTTCTGAGGTTACGCTGCCAATGGCATCGCAGTGAAACTGCTACGTGGGGACACATGGCTGCCTAGGTAAGTGTTCAAAATCGAGAAGTCATATACACAACTTATGTTCTGATACACATTTCAACCTGGCTCTCCTTTAATGTGATGCTGACCTCATACAACAAAAAGAAGGGATTGGAAAGGATTGCTTTGGGAGAAGGAGCATTTCAGTCCCAGCACAAGTGAAACATGAGACGAAAGGGCAAATGACATCAAAAGATTAAATTAGGAAAGACGTGCCAGCTTGATTTATTGTTGTAATGGTATTGCCATGATCAAAATACCTGTTGCTTAGGAGAGGGGGATGCTTAGGAGAGACAGGATGGAGCAGAACAGTATTTGGGGGTGAGTTTTCAGGATTCTGAGTTGTCCTGTCTTCACTGCAAAAAATGTCTCACAAGGGGTTCCAATACCTCTTCTATTATTGTTCTTCACTATTTTATGGTACTAACAAGGTACTCTGTGCTATTTATATGAATATATGCAATGTTTAAAACTTAGCAGAAAAATAAGCTGTGCTAAAAGTATCTCCTTCTAATACCAGGTATCATGTACGTGAAAATATTTTGTACAGCATCTTTCTGTAAGATATAAAGATATAGCAAAATAATACTTGCCTGCATGGCCTACATCCTAAAAAACATAACTTTTTTTTTTCTATTTGCTCACGTTAACAGAATTTTTATGCTCTGGAAAACAGCTTATAAAGTGTATCTCAAAGTTAAATAGAATGAGCTCTTTTAGATGTGTTTGAGTATCTACAGAATCTCATGGAGAACTGTGAGTGAAATTTGGTGTTTTACAAGGAAAAATGCTGTTCATTTTAAGCAAAAATGTTTATGTTACTGAAAGCCATATTGCAACTCTCCTCAACTGTGAAGTTTTGCAGAATTAAGTTTTGAGATCTTCTCATTAGGAAAAAAGATCCAGCTATGGAAGGTCCTTGTACTTGAGGAAATCAGCTTGGCACTAAAACTTATTTTGAGAATACAAAGCAATCTGCTTTGTTGAAATTGCTTTGAGAGAAAAAAAAATCAAGAAAACCATCTGTCCTTCCATCTTATGGCTGATATGCAAAAACACCAGTACAGCACCTTCTGCACTACTTCATACAGATTGTTTTCTTCCCCTGAAACTCATCTAAAAAGTGATGTACTTGCAAAAACTTAGCACATTATAATGAATATTGCTTACAGCAACTTGCACTTTTATAAACTTGAATTTGAAATAAAGGGTGAAATGTATCTGTTGCAGATTTTTCCAAAATTAAACTGGTGTTTATTAGCTAATGGAAGGAGTTTTATTAATTAGTGACTAAACTTTTCTGTTAATAACACAAAACTCTTACAGTCTTCTTCATCTTTCCTAATTTCCTGAACTATAGTGAAATTCATTTATCTGAAAAGTAAAAAAGACTCTTCCATTCTTCCCTTAGAGAGTTGTTTATAGATAAGATCACGGAATATCATTTTGTATTTGTGCTTATGAATGTGTAACTGTATACTTACTTTGTTGCTTTGAAAGCATCATAACTGGAGAGACCACATAAAGCTCTCTTTGAATCTGAGAAAGATGCTATAGGAATGCATATGCAAATACAATATGTAAGGAGTACTTTTCTCCAAAAACTTTCTCAGGGTTTCTTTACAGGCTTGTTTGCATACATTTCTTGAAGTGTAGCATTTGCTAGTCCATTTCTCTAAATTTTACATCTGACTGACTTTTTTCAGAGTTCTTGTACAGCAGGTTTTCTGTAGCAAAATGACAAAGAGGCGGGGATAATTATAATCATTGAATAATATGGCTAAAAGAAAAAATAACTGTTGAGAATTTTTTTTTTCATTTGAAACACATCAGATACCAAAACAAGTCTATAAAATAGGTCACAAGTCTACAAAATTACTCACAGTGGGTCTGGACCATGAAAGTCCAACCATTAGACTATATCATTAAACAGAAATTCATTGATAGATTTTTAGAAAAAAATTAACAATCAGTGGGAAAAATTATCAAACATTGTATTTTAGGATAGCTGTAAGCCAATACCACCCTCCTGGGCAAAACCAGCAGGTACGCTTAGTAGCTGAGAGAAAACCTGAGGGTGCTTCAGATCATACATTCAGGTAAGATGAATAATTTTACATTACATAGCCCAAGTTATCAGAAAAACATAAGCAAGGAAGTATGATATCGACCACTTCCCCTGAGATAAGGGCCAAAGTAACCGTAGTGAAATGTGTTGTAATCAAGGCAAAATAGTGTTTTCTGCTTTTATGTTTCTCTGCAAGAAATCGTAGCATACATTGTGGTATACTTAATTTGCTGGCTCTTTGACACACTTCAGTATAGGTCATCAATACATACCAGAATGACACACTTGTTATTATTCTCATTGAAAGTGTGTCCTTATATAAGTAGCATCAATGTGTCATCAAAGCTGGGAGATGGATTACTTGGGGAGTTTTAGACAGCCTCCAGGGCTTTGTTCACAGAAACTATCAATGATACTGGTTAAAAATAAAAGAAAATCCTGGGGTACAGTGACGTGTGAACACGAAGGACAGAAAAAATTGCAGAGGTGGCAAATTTCATGTGGTCTGACTCTCTTCTTTGAATCTCATCTTCAGTGTCCCAGCCTGCCATTAGCCAATGTTTTTCTTAAGATATTAATTCCTTAAGGCAGATGGCAGAAGAGCAAAGCAAGGTCTTGCCCCAAAGGGTGTGCGGTTTATTCAAACAAGTGCAAAATAAGGACAAGTGTTTTACCTTATGATCAATGAGATCAACAGAGCAAAACTTTTAGAAACAATGAGCTAAAAAGAGAAAGCTGAAGAAAAAATGGTGGCTGGTATGAAGAAATTGGCATGTTAGCCTGTGAGTAGATCTGAGAGGAGCTGTTGTGAGTAACATGGAAACAAGGTGGCAGCTTGTAAGGATGATAAGTCTGTAATATAACAAGTCGACAAACAATGGAGAAAGAGTTTGTGGGGGAGGGAGAAGGAATTCCAGTTTCTCAGTCACATGACTAGTAAACACTGCCTTATACACTTACTACATCACACATGTGCTTCTGAAAGGGCACATTTCCCTGTTAGACATGTCATAGGCAAAGAGATGCTAAAATGTGAGTAGAAGAAGAGGTGAGTATTTTTTCTTTTACTCATCTGGTCAGTCTGCATATGTTTGCTTTGCTTTTGGTGAGAAGTGGGTCAGCAAAACCAATTTCTAGAGCTAGATTTTTAACTCATGATACTTATCTATACTGGTAAGCTTACAATGCCCTATTTTCCTTGTGGTTTTATTAAACCACACTGAAAAGCAGACAACTTAAGTTTGTCTTAAATGTCAACACTTATTTTTTTTAAATTAGTCATCATGTAAGTAAAGCTGCTCAATGGACAAACTTGCCAAGTCCTTCTCAAGGATTTTCCTTGTCTTTCAAGCCTGTGAATGAATTTAGCTTTAACCGTGAAAACTTAGTCAACTTGATCAGATAAAGCCATGGCTGGTAAAACTAAATATGTACTTTCTGACTAGTTTTGTCATTGCTCCTTTTTTTTTTCTGAAAATGCATTATTTTTTTTTTTTTTTAATGGAAAAATGGTCCATGTAATAACCTCTCAACAGATACAATCAACCTACTTGAGTTTCTGTGATAAACCCGCAAACCTACACACACACACACACACCCCTAAAACCCATAAAAGGCAGAATGAATTTGTCTACCACATGGGAAAATCCCTGCACCTAAATCTTCAGTTTGAGCTCTTTCATATGTGGGAACAGTTGTAGATGGTGCTATCTTGCAGCCTGCTCATTCTACAACCTCTTCACCTCCTCTGCTGGCAGTCTAGGCTCAAACCACAGGTGAGTTATCACAAGCAGTATCTGAAGCAATTAGTATATTTCGTAGTAGAATGGGACCACAACAAATATTCCCGATTCTCGTATTTCCTTAACTTAACAATTAGATCTTTGGAGAAGAGAATTACCGAGTGTCAGAGGTATCATATAATCAGTGAGTACCACCTCATAGCTATGGTTGTACACTCTTTCTTATTTAAAGGTCAGTTCTTCTAAGTGCTTCTAAGGGTTATGCATACAACTCCTCCAGCCCCACTGCTTTAGTCAAGGCTTCTGTTTTAATGGTATTTTCACGTTGAAGCTGTCAACACCCACAGCCCTCATAGTGCCGAGATAAGCTTAATTGCTAATGGTTTTATAAACTCATGCATGGCAACTGCAATTCTTAGCGGAAAGAAGTGTAAATGAAAAATTGCACTCAGAGAGTCTCCACCTCACATGAATCTAAGTGATGCCCTGTCAGATTCTCCTGTGCATGCAGGAACCCAGTAGCCTGCCAGGTTTCACATGAGGGTTCCTGGGACATGCAGTAAGTTTTGCTGGAATATCACAGTTGGTGGCAAGTTCTTGGGAGATCTTGGAACTGTAGGGAGACATACCAGCCACACATTCTCCCCTTCTGAGCAGATCCCAATATCTAGCAGGACCTGGACAGTCCCTGTCTTTCTATCCTTGTTTCTCCATTGACTTAGAGAGGAGGAGGTTATTTGGGATAATAAATCTGCCATATTTGTGTAGCCAAAACCCTGTTGTTCTCACCAGAATAATAGAAGTGGACTTCTGCTATTTGTGGTGCACTTTCTGATCTCCTTCAACTCTCCCACAAGAGAGACCTGGGATTGCAGGACCCTGACCCTCTAGAAGTGTCTTAACTACTCATCCTACTTCTACTATAGAAGCTTGCGTCTGACTGACCTTGACCACCTTAGACATTTGGATTCCTCTTCCTATGCACTCCTAACTCCAGGAGTGTTTGAAACCTTTGATCTCCTAGAAACACAGTTTCTTTCTTCTAAAAAAAAGACAGCTGCCAAGAAGCCCATTTAAAAAAAAAAAAACAAAGCAAGCAAACAAACAAACAAACCAAAATGTTACTATAGCTGACATTTTTCCTTTTTAGTAACAGAAAGCTGGAATCTTACCAACCAAGTCCTGAAGAACTAACAGATGACTACCCATCAGACTACAGAGCGATTTTTATTGCATCCAGGCTGGAATTAGCCCAAAGATACTACTGGGGTGGACAATGAACAACACTACTAAGTGCCATGATGATCACACTCTGGATAAGTATTTGTTCCCATTTGTGTACAGCATTGTGATGATAGTCAGTATTCCCATCAACTGCATATCCCTCTATGCCTCTTGCATTCAGGTGAAGAGAAAGAATGAGTTAGCAGTCTACCTCTTCAGCCTGTCCCTGGCTGACCTTTTGTACTGTCTGATTCTGCCTCTGTGGATTGATTATGCCTGGAATGGAGATAACTGGAGGCTCTCTGCCTTGCTTTGTCAGATTTCTGCCTTCCTTATGTATATGAATTTCTACACCAGCACAGCGTTCCTTGCTTGCATCTCTATTGACAGATACCTGGCTTTAGTTCACCCCTTGAAGCTGCAGCACTTGCGCACAAGAAGATTTTCACTGATTGTCAGCATAACTGTTTGGCTTCTGGAAAGCATCTTGAATTCCATCATATTGGTGAACAAAGAAGTATTCAATGATCCTTGCAATTTCACTAATCATACATTATGCTATGATAAATACCCCCTGGAATGGTGGCAGGCATGGATAAATTTATTCCGGATATGCTCAGGGTACCTAGTCCCTTTGATAATCATTGTGTTTTGCTACCATAAAATCTACCAAGTGGTGAGGTGCAATCAAGCCACAGTAGACGAAGAAAAGAAAAAAGTTAGGAAACTTATTCTGAATATCACGGTTACTTTCATTGTTTGCTTCACTCCTTATCATGTTACATTGCTTATTCGCAGCATCAAAGAACCTTACACCACTGACCCACAGCTTTTGCAGTTGATGTATAAGGTTTACAGAATCACACAGGCCTTAACAAGTTTGAATTGCATCGCTGATCCCATACTTTACTGCTTTGTGAGTGAAACTGCACGAACAGACATACTGAATTTGCTCAGGTGTTGCTTGTGCCTACGAAAGCGTGAGGGAGACCAAGTGAAAAACCGTGTTCTGTGCAGTTCTGCTACAGAGCAGTGCACTGATCACCTATAGACCTTCCTGTGAGGCAGAGACTGTAAAAAAAATGCACATTCAAAGTGAAACTGGATAACTTAAAGGGGAAAGAAAAACTCTTCCCTAGTCTGTACCTAGGAAAGACCCCGGAAGTCATATATACTAGTTAAGTTAAACCAGTAGCTGGAGCTACTAAGAAATTATTACAGATTCAATTAAATCAGTGGAGCATCAAAACGTATCTTTAAATCAGGCATAGTACATAAATCAGTGTCAACAAACAAATGCACTGCCAAGAAAGATGACCATGACACACTGACAAAATTACTGAGGATCCCCTACAGAACTGCCTCCTGTCACAGCTTGATAGCTAGCCCATATTCTGGGCATACGCATACTCAGCTGGAGGAAGGCTGAAGTTCTCTTAACCTAGTCGTTTATTTTTCTGGTTTTAATAGAAACCTAAAGCTTAGATGAGAAGAACCCCCAAAAGGGATTTTATTTTTAAATCAGTACTGTGGGGGAAGTGAATAAAGCGCACACATACACACACACACATGGAGACTGTTCAAATGATTGACAAAGGAGCAGACAGAGGGAGGCTGGTAAATCTTCTCTCTAATTTTGTGGTGTTATTTATGCTGCTGTGGTGATTCCTGTGTTTCAGTAATGGCTCAAGTTCTCCTTCAGCATACCCCTGACATTAGCTACATCTTATATTGTTTACTTCATGTGGATGGGTACTTAGCTGCTTTTATACTTTTCAGCTTTTGTTTTCTTTGTAAAATATATTTTCTAAAGTATAACCATATATCATGCAGTTTCATCACAGTGTCAATATTGGGTTTCAGATAGTTGAGGATTCATTACTTCAAGTGCCTATTAAAGAACCAAATTCTAGCCATTGGTGATTTGACTCCAATGAATTTTTTCCTGATATATGCAGGGAGGAAAGGAAAGGATTGAAAGATGAGTTTTCACATCTCCACAACGTAAAGGACCAGCCTTTAGCATTGCTTATTATGACTGAAATCTGGAGTGTGGATATGCTTGCAAACTCAGTAGAGCAAGGAAGTTTATATCCATTTACTTAACTGCACCTATAGGCCTGAGCTAGAGGTTCAAGGGCTCTCGATCTGCTAGTTTTAAAAAAAATCAAACAACAAACCAACAAGCAATACTGACAAACCATTAGAAACACAAATATACCAACAAACAATAAGAATGGCAGCAAAAGAGCCCAGATTTTGAAAGGGTTGAAGCTAGCACAAATCAAAAGTACAGCTGCTAATTCAGAGACCTGTTCCTGCCCAGGCCCCTGCAACTGCTGCATGGTTCCCTAGTAGTGGTGGGAACTCAGCTCTATGAAAAAGAGTTAAAACACCATGGAAAGTCTTTTTTTTTTTTTTTCTCACAATCTTTTCACTTTTGTTCAGTTGCCGGGAATAAAGTTTGATTGTGGTAGTTGTCTGGTTTCATAGGGAACAAGTTTTTCTATCTGTCAAAAAAATCTCCCTCTACCAAGTCTGTGCAGTGGAAAGATTTTGAACAACATTTTTTCAGCACACTTCTAGGTCTACATTAGACTTGGAGGATGAGCATATAGTGGTTGTAAGAATCATGGGAATTCTTATGAAAAGATCCCTCTGCATGTGAATTACAAATTTCTCCATTACAAAGAGCTACTTTCATTGTTTTCATGAGTTCCTGTTTGTGTCTGTTTATACCTCAAATTAATTTCATGTTTCAAGAGGGGAACTTGAGAGTCTGTGGAGGCTGGAGTTGTTTAGCCCGGGGAAGAGAAGGCTTTGGGAGACCTAATGGAAGCCTTGCAATACCTGCAAGAAGGGTATTGAGAAGATGGAGCCAAGCTCTTCACAAGAGTGTGTAGCAGGAGAAAAAGAAATCATGTGCATAACTTGAAGCAAAAAGAGTCATAGTTGATATGAGGAAAAACTTTTGAACTATGAGGACTGCCAAGCGGTGGAACAGGTTGCACCAAGGTGTTCTGCATGCTCCATCCTGACAGATTTTCAAGACCTAACTGAACAAAGCCCTGAACAACCTGATCTGGCCTCATAGCTGACCTTGCTTTGAGCAGAAGATTGGACTAGAGACTTCCTGATCATGTTGTCCTGTGATCCTATGAACTGTGTATGTCACTATTCCGACTGTTGCCTTCCTCTCTAAAAAACTGTATTCCTTTCCCCTCTTTGTTTCCATTTGCTGGATATTGTTTTGATTTGATGTGGGTTTGGTTTTTTTTAATACCTTCTTATGTATTATGAAGGAAAGAAATGCAAGGAGCAGCGCAAGTTATTTCACCATAGATTTGTTCTTGTGCTGACCTATGTATTTTGCAATAGAATGTGAAATTTCACTGCAGCACTGGAATAAAAGGGGAACTAAGCTTCACTGTAACTTCATGGAAAAAAGAACTCAGTGGTTCATTTCTGGACCTTTCACATGCTGGAAAGGTTAGCAAGTTAATTCTATTGGGATTTTTAATTTATTTCAAATAAAACAATAATGAAAACTAAAACTAATCAACAAAACTGAGTCAAATTTAACTTAAGCATCAGGGAATAGTGAAAGCTGGCTGCCCTGCAAGGGACAGGGAGCCAGGAGCTGAGGGTGGCAGCCAGGCCGGCTGGGCAGCATCCTCACTGAGAAGCCACGCAGTCCCGTGGCACCCCAGAGATGCACACAGAGCAGATCTGGTGATGGTAACCAGTGTTGGCCGACAGCTCTGTGATCACCGGACAAATTGGTAGTGATGAGACAGATCTGAGGTCAAGCCAGGAAAAAGGTCAGGATCACCAAGGTACGAGGCTGGGCGCAGCCGCACTATGTCAGCCCTGGCCTCCACACAGGCAAATAAACCCCGAGGAGGCAGGAAAACAGACCGCAGACTCTGTCGGTAAACTTAGGGCCCTGACTCTGTGCAAAGACCTTAATTTCCACAAAATCTGGCCCTCAGATTTTATACTTTTTAATATTCCACCAATGCTCATGAAGGTCATAGCTTGCATCAGCTTACATTAGTATGTGTAGATGTTTTTCATAGCATCATTTCCTATAGTACCTCCCTGCTTTGCTGAAGATCCACTTCAAGATAAAGGAAAATAATGACGATGGCTGGCATATAGGCTGGGCTTCATGAAAAAGCTCAGATAAGTTCAGAGTCCCATCACTTTATGATAATAAAATGTAGGTACCTAATCCCTTAGATTGTTCTGAAGTGCTCAGTCTACGTGTTCAAATCACAACCTGCTGGAGAAATGAGGAAACTTTTAGACATAGAAGCTACAATGTCCTATATTTCAATAATTTGTGTATTTACCTAATTGTTCTTGCATAGCTAAAAATTTACACTTTTTTTCATTCTCTCTCCAAATTTGTTTGTCCCAGCTGGAGCAAATTTACCATATGAAAGTTAACATCTATGTTCTTTTTAAAATTGCTGTGTTACAGGAGAGATACTTTCCACTATGCAAAAATGGCATAGTGAAAAGTAAATGTCTTCATCCAGGCTCCAATCCACACTGTTATTATTGTTAATGAATATTCCACTTAGAATTCCTGATGATTCTGCAGGCAAAAAAACAAGTGCAAATTCACAGGAACTCTTCCCAAAGCAAGGACATTCCTTATAGAAAAGAGTCTATAAAATCCAAGTGTCTGTTTAATGGCAAGAAGAAATGCATGCATTCAAATTCCATTTTCCTCATAGACAATGCCTAAAAGAATTAATGTATGGCCTCAGTCAGTCACTGTAGTTCCTATCTCACTTCCCAATCTATAAGAATATGGATAATTAAAAGGGCTGTGATTGTAATTTAGTCAACATCCACAGGGTATGAAATGTCAGTGCAAGATGATACTGTTGTCAGCATACTAGCAGCAGAAGTGAATTTATATGTCAATAATTCAATTAAAGCAGAATCCATCTGCCAAAAGTCCAGCAAAAATATAGCTCAGCTTTGTAAGTTGGGAGCTTTTCAGTGAACTGTGTTGGCCTAGCTGGTGGAATTTCAGACTTCATTTACTCTGTTTTTCCTAGAATATTAGCCACAACCTGCATCACTGCGTTCATGATGCAGACCATTATTCTTTTTCTGACGTAGCTACACATCAGCTTTGCTTTCTTAATGTCAATGGGGTCAGTCCTGGCTCACATGGTTGTAAAGCTAAGCGAGATTCTTGCCTTGCCTTTTTTATTTTCGAGTTTCTAACACGTCTAACTTGAGAAAGATGAAGGGAAGTGTGAATTTGAGATATAAGGTTACTATATTCCACTTCCTGTTTCCATTCACGGAGAATGACGCTACTAAAATAATTCTGATCAGTCTAGCGACAGTCTGCAGCGGTATCGCTCATCATTTAATGCCAGTAAAGAAGGGAACATTGGACCATATTTTAGCCATGTGCCACTTTCCATATTACTTACTGGTTTCATCAGTGTCATCATCAGTCTAGTTCTCTGTTTTCTAAGGTGGTAAAGGAGCAAACTTCATTTGCTCCCCACCTCCACACAGCACAGAGAGAGAACATGGGTGGGAGTATTAGGGTACATGGGACCACCGCAACTGCAACAGCAGAAGATCTGCTTGCACAGAACAGGGCTGCGGGGAAGGAAAGCGAAGCATGGCTCTGAGTTGAGCAGGAGCCAGGGGCAGCTGCTGCACCCCCAGGCTAGTGCTGCCATTGCCAGGGTTTTCCTTCTGCGTGAGACGGCAGCTCCTTGTGGTCCCAGAGCCCTGCGAGAAGGTGGCTTGCCTGTAGCTGCCCAAAGCTGTGAGAAGGCAGCTTGCCCTTGCCCAAAGCCACCTGCTCTTCCACACCTGCAGGGTCCCCAAAGCCGCTGATCCAAGGCAGCATCTGATAAGTGATGCTCCAGCACTGACGAGGTGAAAGAGACCGAAATACTTTGTGCATATTGTAAATGTTTTTCTTTTATTGCTGCACCACAATGGCTGTCTTACTGACAAAGTGCTAGCCTATGCTGACACAGGCAGGTTTTGACTGCTCAGCTATGAATTAAGTGTAAATAAGCTATTTCATCTAAATCTTGTAATATCCTAGAAAGACATAAAGTTTGTTCTGGACTGGGGCTTTGGAAAAAAACAAACAAACAAACCAACAACAAAAACAAAAACCAAACAGAAAATAGTAAAGAAAAGGCTGTTTCAAATGACATGTAAAAAGCCTGATCCAGGTGAATTACAAAGACACTGCCCAAGACAGTCAGATCCTCATCTGTGCCAACCCAGAGGCACTGCCAGCAGAGCATCATCTACAGCCACTATCCAGCCTTTGTGGAGCAGAGCTGGAACATGTGTCCCGTAACATCTTTCACTGAACGTCAGAGTGCACATGTATATACCCATCACATCACTAATGCAGAATGGAAGCGCTAAACCAGTGGGAGGTGTGAAACATCTGCAAAAAAAAAAGAGCGGAAAAATAGGTCAATCCATTTTTTGTTCTGTTTTTAAAATTAGCTTTGATTATTTTGGTAATGGGAGTACAGATTCCTAGCTTCTTTAAATGGAGTGTGAGAGAAATTGAAAAAAAAAAAACAAACTGATGTCTCATAAGAGCTGAGGTAGCTCTCAGGAGCTGTTACTCTAAATTTAGTATTTTGAGAAATGTTATTGCTATAGCAACTACTTGGTTGAAGATTCAACACCAGGGACAAAAGATTATTTTCTTTTTCACGGTTTTATTTTCCTGGTGAAATTGAGATCTGTTGCTGGATGAACAATTGAGGTGGTGACAGACTGGGTAAAAGAACACCCAGACACTGTACTAGTGGCCAATCACATACAAATATATATATAAATATCACATATAGTTTTATTTTCACTACATATGAAGGTAAATTCAACAAGATAGAGGTGCAGCTCATGCCTTACCACAGTTTTCTGTATGGCTTTTCAGATCATCTAGATGTGGCACATAGCCTTTCAGATAAGATACTGAGGTTCATTTATCATAAGCAATGACTTTCACAAGCTTTTTCCAAGAGCTCGTCCTAATATCCCTGAATTTGTGCTATATTCCATCCCAGCTGAAGCTTTATTTTGATTTCTTGTAGAACCTTGGCCTTACCTGTCATTCCTCACTGTTTAAAAGCTTCCTCCCTTTTAACAGGGGCACAAGGTAATGGCTGTTTTTCCAGCCCCATGTGAAGAATTACACCCAGGAACAATCTTGTGTCAAATTTCTATCATTTTAGCACAGAGTTTATTTGTGTCTCGATCTCAGCCCTATCTCAGAGATATATTGAGCTATTGGAAAAATTGTCACCTCAGCTTCCTTCACCTGATAGCTGGTATCTTAGCAGATGTCATGGCAAGGACTAAATCCAGAAAGCTACAGTCTAAAGGAGAGGTCCATACACTGTCTTCTGTTTCATATACTTAATTATGTGTGTGACAAAACACTGTGAAGAAAATGCAGTTTATCCTGCAAACACAGCATGGACAGAATCCATTAGGTTCACATCCTTAAATGAAATGAACTGATGAGACTGAGATAGCACAACCGGTTGTCTCTTCTGGGGAAGTTGCAGAGTTTAGCACCTCCACTCCAATGGAGGCAAAGAAGGTAGGGCTGGAAAAGATAACTCCAATGAAAATACATCCTCCCTTCATATTCCCTTGAACAGACTACTTCTAGGGTGGAACACTGAGGTAAAGCACTACAGGACCCACATCAGGTCACCCTCCTGGCTCCACAGTCTTTACAGTGTCTCCCACTTCAGCTTTCCCCAGTCCATCCACACACACAACAGATGATTACTGGGTATGAGAGTGGGCAGCCAATGGCCCCAGGACACAGCTCTTCCCCACTGTTTTCGTCGCCTTCCCTTGACAGACCACTCTTCCTACTAGTATCCTAGTTTGAGGCACCAGGTCTCACATATGACATCTCCAAGATCTCACAAAATGGGCTGGCTTATGGCAACTCTGAGGTATCTTTTACCTTAGGAGACCCAAGGACTCCTGAATGGGAAGGCAGGTAAAAAGCCCTAATTCTTAGAGGGCAAGAGGAAGTCTAACAATGCCAAATATCTACGAAGCAATTCCTGAGGTTCATTGTATTCTCAGAATGAGAGAATAAACACATGCCTTCACGCATCTTCTTTGCTTATCCCCATGGAGTGCAACACAGTAAGTAATCCTCAGTAAACTAAAGTTTCTGCTGCTTCTCAGAATGCAGTGCAGCAGAAAAACCCAGAAAAGGTCAAACTATCGATGCTCCTGATACATTCACAGTAACCCCATGTAGGCAGAAGTGAGCTCTCCTTCCTGGCATGCAGAGAATGAGCATATATCACTCACTGTCTGGCGGCTCAGTCAGCATACTTGAACCTACTACAAGTTCTGTGCAGCGTAACCGAACTAAGAAAAAGCTTTCTACTGAGATGTTATGCAGGGAAACAATACTGCATTGACATTTGTTACAGAGTTAGTGCCAGAAGTGTGTGAAATACAGGATGTAATTTCTTGGACACCTGTTTTGATGTGATCAGTGCCAGTCTTCCTTCCCCATCTGTACGGCTGTTGGTCCACAATGGCATGTCTCAATCCAGTCCACATATCGCTATAGGACCTAATAATGTGACAGAAGTAGTAAGATACTACAATGTATTCTGAAGGAATTGCCAGTGACTCAACATTTAACGTTGCATTGCAATTTGCAGCCGTGTAATTCCCTGTATTCTGTTTGAGTAACACATTTCATCACTAAGTCTAGTGTTCACACTTACAGGATGATTGATTTTTGTGGAAAGCAGGAAATAAATCTAGGCAGTAGCATTTAGCAGTTTAAAATTAGCTCCTTTTGGAAAGGAAAAATTCAGTCCTGACCTTTTTTTAGATCCTTATTACATCACTAGTAGATTCAAAATTTGTCTTTAGATAAGACTGGCATATGCAGTTTCAAAAAGATCTAGAAATATTTATCAGCAATAAGCACCACAACTCTATCTCTCTACCAAGGCAAGTCAAGGGAAATAACTTTATTTGAGAAAAAGAATATTCTTCCTGTCTCACTGTTATTTGTACTCATGATTTCTTCGGAGTTTTCTCATGTGGTTATTTGAAAGTCGCAGCTCTTGTATCCGGAGGTTCTTATGTATTTTCCCTTACTTTTTCTTGTCTTTTGTGTTTATCACTGCAGAAAGAGTTTTTGATTAAATCTAAAGAGATTTTTTATAAAATCTAAACAGTTATTTGCTATTCATTTTTTAAAGGTTAACAGTCAATTTATTTCTTCACTGTAACAAGAAGCAACCCACAGAGAGTGTCAGGGCAGAAATTATAGAAAAGTGTGAACTTCAAGAATGATTTGGTAGCTTGAAAAGTTTTGCAGACTACAAATTCCTGTCCAATTATTCAGGTCAAGCTGAAGGAACCTGCAAAATGGATTTAACTGGAAGCCTTTCCGAAAAAAATTGCTAACTTGGTACATGGAGGTTTATCTTTTCTTTGTTGTGCATTCATTTTAATTCATTACAAGTTAATTACAATTAACTCATTACAAGTGAAACCTCTTCTGGACACTTCTTTGGTATTTAGCCAATTATGCAGTTTATTTGTTTTTAGCAATTCATTCAGAGAAACCAGGACCAGGAGCTAAAAGACTATTAAACCAGGAACCTTTATGTTTGCAGCAAGAGCTGGTAGGGATCCCTATGCTTGGATACATATTATTTTCTGGAAAATGCCTGCTTTCCTGTCACCTCAGCAAATTCATTTTTCCTTAAATGCTTGATTTGTTCTTGCAAAGTATTACCTAGCATTTTCACTCAAAGAAATGCAGCAAAACATTACATGGAGACAGTTATCTCGATTGTATTTACAGCAGTGTCTGACATGGGTGAGCGGAGAGACTACCCTCACTAGGTGGCGATTTTGTTCTATTTAGCCAGGCTTGATGGAAAAGCAGAAAAAAATCCAAGTTTAAAGATATGTTTCTTATACAGAGGAAAAGAGAGTGTGGGAACAGAGCTGGCCGCTGCGCCCCGAGTTTTGACGCAGCTGGGGTGAGCAGTCATGGTCCTTTCAGACATCCTTGAGCTGCTGCAAGCTGTCAGGCTGTGAATCATCAGACACTAGAGCTTGAAACAAGAGGCCTAACGCTAAGCCTTGTGAGCTTTCTTCCAGTCTGGATTTATTAGCAGCTAGTTTATGGTTACTTTTCTTTGTAACAACTTTTTTGTTTAATTGTGTCTCCTTTCTTCCTGCTATTTCTTCCAGTATAAATATGTACATACATATACAAGCAACAGGCATATATATTGCTAAACAAATCAGGCTTTTGTAGTGTCCAGCCTGATGGCCCCCTCACTCCCAAATTCACCCCACTACCCTTTTTCTTCTTGTGTCCTCGCCAAGCTCTGTTCTTGGGACTGGCATCAGTTCCCGGGTACCACCAGTGCGCCCTCAGAGCTGCTGTAACACTCCCCTGTGTCTGCCAAACCACCACGTTCAAGATATCACACCAGCACACGCATGACACATTTCACCAGCATCCTGTGATCAGTCAGCTCCCCTCCTCAGGCATTTGTAGCAGATGAGATCCCAAGGCTGCAGCTTTCTCATTGTCAGCCTCCAAGTACATCAGAATACGCTGAATAGTGTGTACCCCCACCAAGAGATTAGTGATTTACCTTTTGATTTCTTTGCAAACATTCACTTCTCTGAAGTACAATAAATAATTTTCATCTGTATGTTTTCTCAGTGATCAGACCTTTCAGTTGCTGTACTAGAGTCATGATCTTCCACATCACTTCTTTAATCTCTGCAGTATCCAGCTTTACGTCTTGAGCAATACTGGTTCTTCTCCATTTTTCCCCAGGAGCTCACATTAAAATAAAGCTTTTCAGGTGCTTTACACTCACCATATCTGCTTCCCAGAAGGATTAGGCCTGCTCCTCCTGTTAACTCTATTACGAGCTGTTGTGGGATAACCGCAAGGGCAGCTCAGCCCCACGCAGTTACTCATTCACTCTCCCCTGGTCAGATCGGGGAGAGGATCATAAGGATAAAAGTGAAAAAACTCGTGGGTTGAGGTAAAGACAGTTTAACAGGAAACACAAAAGCCATGTGTGCAAGCAAAGCAAAACAAGGAACTCCTTCACTGCTTCCCATCAGCAGGCAGGTGTTCAGCTGTCCCCATGATGGCAGGGCTCCATCACACGTAACAGTTCCTCAGGAAGACAAACAGCATAACTGCAAACATCCTCCTTTCCTCATTCTTCCCCCAGGTTTTTTGCTGAGCACCACGTCATATGGTCTAGGATATCCCTTTGGTCCACTGGGGTCAGCTGTCCCGGCTGTGTCCCCTCCCAGCCTCTTGTGCGCTCCCAGCCCACCTTGCTGACAGGGCAGCATGAGAAGCAGAAAAGACCTTGACGCCATGTAAGCACTGCTCAGCAACAGCTGAAACATTCCTGTATTATTAACACTGTTTGGTTCATAAACCCAAAGCATAGCACCCTACAAGCTATAATGAAGAAAATTAACTCTATCTCAGCCCCAACCAGCTCACAGGCCAGTTACAGTTTTAGCTGATGCTACTGCTTCCTTCTCCTCCATGTAACTTCAATCAATATTCCTTTATCCTTTGGTATATTCATGGTTTTCTTCTTTCTGTGTATTAAGACCAGAAGGAACAACTACACAAGCTTCTTTCATTACTTCAGTGACACCTATGAACCTTTTCAACCCTAAAAGTCAAAATGTTCATTAATTACCTAGATTTTTGAACAATTTTGGTCTTCATTTCAAAGTGATTTATGTGTTTCAGGAAGCAATATGGAATGAATTAGATTTGCAGCATTTATTAACATCGCTCCTGTGTGTTCAGTTTTTATTCTAAGCTATATTATTCATATGAAAAAAATGACATTTCAGTAATGTGGTACTCTGAGATGATTCCAAATGTCTGCAACTAAAACAAGAAATTAAAGCTGAAAAACCCTTCTCTTCTTTTTGCCATCAGGACATATTTGGCCACTAAAATGCAAATGGTGTCCTGTAGTACACCATCAATTCTCATTTTGCTGGTTCAATCATATGTATTTAAATATTACATTTTTAAAAATAAAAAACTTAAATGTTGGGTTGTACAAATCCGTCCAATATGAAGCATTAGGCTCTTCTTCTTCCTTTTCCTTCTACCTCCATTTTACTAGTCCTAGAACATCTATTACCTTCTTTTATTTTGTCTTTTTCCTGAGTTCATTCTTCTATACTGCTCTACCTTGCTGCCTTGTATGTCCAGAAGAACATTTATAAAATAATCTCTGCTCACGTCCTCACATCTCTGTTACTAACCTAGGCAATCCTGAGCAATGGGACAAAACAGGGAAGTGTCATTTTTTGAGGGGAAGGAAAAAAAAGCGCTCACAAGGCACTGGTATCTTGTCTGGGTCAGAAAGGACACATTTACCACAATGACAACCGCAAGCAGGATTCAGGAGAATTTTCTCATAGCCTGAATGAACTCCAACGCCTACTGCCACGAAGTCTCATATGTGTGGGATGTCAAAATAAACTGATGTCATGTAACTCAGGTTCCTTTTTACTGCAACCTTCTGGATTTTCTTTCCTTTTTTTGTTTTTTCCTGATGTTTGGGGCTTTTTTTGTCCCTGTTAGTTACTCCTCTGTTGAACTTTTTAATATACAACTGAAGTAACTTAGAAAATGTGTTTTTGACATTAAATGCTGTTTATTAGAATAAACGTCTGTCCTGGTTTTGGCAGGGATGGAGTTAATTTTTCCTCTCAGTAGCTGGTATGTTTTGGATTTCGTGTGTGAAGAATCATAGAATCATAGAATCATAGAATGGTTAGGGTTGGAAGGGACCTTCAAAGGTCATCTAGTCCAACCCCCCTGCAAGGGGCAGGGACATCCCCCACTAGATCAGGTCGCTCAGAGCCCCATCCAGCCTGGCCTTGAATGTTTCCAGGGATGGGGCATCCACCACCTCTCTGGGCAAC
>JAAGAY010137083.1:0-17333 GCA_011801015.1 Ardeotis arabs | reverse complement strand
CGAGGGGGAGGAGACGGGGCTGCCTCCGTCCAGCAGGCTCCGGCTGCTCCTCACCCCCGCGCCGCCGCTCCCGCCGCTGCCAGGCTCCGCTCCAGACTAGCAGCGCAGCGCAGCCCGGCGCCCTCCCTCCTCCTCCTCCTTCTCCTCCTCTCCCTCCCCGCGCCGCGCCGCTCCGGCGGGCGGAGCTCGCCGCCGCGCCGCGGCCAATGGGGGCGGCCCCGCCGCCAGCCCCGGCGGGGAGCGCCCCCCGCGCCGCGACCGCCTTCCCGACGGGGCCCACCCCCGCCCCCGGCCGGGAGCCCCCTCGGGCCGCCTCCCTCCTTCCCGCACCGGGACCCCGCCGCGGCGGGAGGGCGGGCGGCCCCTTCCTTCCCCCTCCCTTCCCTCTCCGAGGGCTCGTCGCCTGCCCGTCGCCGCGGGAGCGGGGCTGAGGCCGGCGGCGCCCCCGCCGCCGGGGCCTGCTGCGGGTGGGAGCCCGTCAGGGGAGAGCGGGGCCGTGCGGGCCCGTCCTGCCCGCGGGGAGGGAGCGGGGGGCAGGAGGGGCGGCAGGTAGCGGCTGGTCAAGGAGGGGACCGGGGATGTGTAGGCCCGCTCCGTGAGGGGACCAGAGCGGGGCTGCTGCGCTGGGAGTCCCCCCGTAGGACTGGGCAGCCGGGGAGAAAACTCCGGCTCCGTGCCCGTTCTTCAGGCACCGGCTCCTTGTGCCTTCACCAACACCTCGGCTGCTGCCTTTCTGAATTTGCTTTCCGCTTTGGGTCAGGTCACTCTCCCGAACAGAGCCAAAGGCGTTTCGACAGCGCTGCCGTAGTCTTCCAGAAATGTTCCCAGCAATCCCTCAGTGATCTATCAACCCCACCAAAAGCACAAGCTCCGGTTCTGCAAAACGCCCGAGGTGACAAAAAGTGTCATTTCCCAAAAAGCGGCAGCCCTGCCACGAGCTGAGCCTTGCTTCCCCCCTGCCCCTTCAAGCCTGTGGAAACGCTGGCATGGCGGGCAGGATGGTGACATGCCGAGGACGAGCCCTTGCCATCTTTGCGAACTGCTTTCCCTGTGGAGCTGGTTCCTCAGCAGCGGCTGCAGGAGGAGATGGGGGCAATAAACAGACAGGGAAGGACGGGGGTAATGAGCAATAAATAAAGACAAAAGTTGGTTCTGCTGCTCCCAGCTGCACGAACACAATCCTTGCAGGGCAGACATTTTTTCACTGTGCTTTCCCAGTTTCTCCGGGGCGAGTAAGCCAAGCTAGCGGCAAGAGAAGAGCAAACTTCATCCCCAGGCAAGAAACAGCACAGACAGGGGAGATGGCTGCGGGCTGTACCCGAGAGCGTGGGGAGCAGGGCCAGGGCAAAGACAGTCTGAACAAAGTTAACCTGTGGCTGAATACAAGGAAGAAATAAAAAAAAAAGAAAATTGCCACTTAAAAAGCAAACCAATGTAAGTGGCTTAAGGCAGGATACGCTCCTGGAGGAAAGCATAACCGTGTCCTGCGCTTTAAAGCTTTACCAACCTGGGCTCACGCACAAGCCACAGGGGTTGTTTCCCTTCCACCGATGCCCATCTTAACAGTCAAATCATGCTGACAGAGTCACCCCTCTGTATTTGATAGCCACGTGTAATCCACTTACCCTGCTCAGCCCCACACAGGTAATTTAACTCTTGCTGGCACCTCCACCAACCGCTTTAACGGCCATTTGTACAGAGCAAGACTTCCAATGACTTTTTTCCCCATGCCGTGCAAATTCCTGAACAATAAAGCGAGAAGCAGACATACTCCAAGGGCAGAGTTAAGGTTGCGCAATTATCACATGTAGGAAGTGTCATTTTCCCATTGCATCTGCTGTTTTCCAAACATTTTTGCTCTTTTAGATTACAGCAGTAACGTTTGCTTCGGGAATCTGTGTGGGAACAGTAACTCAGCAGTGTTCACGGGGTCTGGTAAGCGCAGAGTCCCAGCGTGCCGTCGCTACCAGAACCTCCTGGCAATAATGTTTATGGGGCCAACAAGAACACCATGTTTGGGGACAAGGTCAGTGAAGAACCTGAGAAGAAGCACAGAAAGGCAGAAAACGCTGACATTTTGACTCAAGAGGAGATCTAAGCACGGTCTGACTCCCGTTTTCTGCCGCAGCAGCTTTCCTTAGCTCCCTGCTACCACGTTAAACAGTGACAGCCACCACAGGCACAGAGTAAGTTATTGTAGAAACACCAAGGAGCTAGGGCCCATTTTTAGAAAGCAATTTGTCTCCTCAGAGAAGTTTCAGGGTTGCTGTTTTCTTTTCATAGCAAAAGTTGTTTTCTTTCCAAAAACCTACTCCATCCTTTATTATCAATTCCCCTGGAAACCCTCCTTCCTCAGCAAATAACGCTTTCAAAATCACGTTACAAGCTTGGCAACCCAAGTATAGCGTGACTTCATTCAATCATGTACATGCAATGGGAGGTGATCATTCCCAGGTTGTTAAAAATTCTTCAAGCTCCAGTTGAGTGTCTCTGCCATCACAGATGGTTCCTGGAGAAGCGCCGTTGCTGCTGGTAGACTCACATGTTGATCCAGCCGGAGCTTTTGGGATGCTGCATCTTGCGGGCAGAGATTCCCTGTTGACCCCTCCAGACACTGAGGCACCAAGACAGGAACAATTGGCAAAAATCAGAGATAGAAATAGAGTCAAACTAAATCCTGCTGCCCTGAAAATTCACGGAGGTGGCATGGACAGTGCACCCCACTGAAAATCTGGGGATTTTTAATGGAGTTTGGGCTTTTCTGTGCTCACAAAGCGGCCTTGGGCAAGTCATTTAGCACTACTTCTCATTAACTCCAGCAGTCTGGAACTGAAAAATTGAAGGAGTCAGTTTCTAGGCTCACATGTGAATCTGTGGCACGTTTTCAAACCAAACTCATTCCAGATAAATATTTTGGACTCCCTAGTGCTGTTCAGTTAGTGGTAAATCCACCTGAAGAAATTCCCATCCTTGCCTCCCAAAGATGCCACTTTCTCAGTGGTGACAACTGTGTGCAACTCGTTGCTGGAGGGCACTCTCAACTGCCAGATGATCCTGTTAATCCACTTCTTCCCACCTCTCCCGTTGCCCCACCATGTGTATTTTTAACAAGAAAAACTTGGTGAAGAGATACGGGTTGCAGGTGCTTCCAGAGCTTGATCGGAAACGTGGCACTGGGGCAGACATGCTCAGAGCGGCTGGGAGAGCAGGGCATGATGATTGGACTCGATGAGCTTAAGGGTCTTTGCCAACCTAAATGAGTCTATGGTTCTATGAACCTCTCAGGCCAGCCTGGCTGCCACAGCGTATGCTGGGAGCTCACAGGTGACCGGCTTTGCCCAGCAAAGCTTTGGCTGCGCATCAGCACATCCTTCATGGCAGCTGTGGAGATGTTGGGATGAGACAGAGGGAGCATGGTTACCCCTCTGCACCAGTTTGGCATCCCCATCCCCCTTGCCCAAACCATCCCTCACCCCAGCAGTACCGCAGCTGCTCCTGCTTCTTTGCTTCAGCCCCAAAAACAGGGGACAGTCCATACCGACGGTCCATACCCTTCACGGAGCGGCTGGCCAGCGTGCTCGAGGCATAACCCTGAGCTAAGCACCCTGCTAATAACCTCTTCAGTGCAGTGAGACCTCCAAAACCTGGGGTGCCAAGAGCGCAGGGATAATTCCCTGCACCTGGACCGTCGGCATAAACAAATTTAAAAGTAAAGTGGGACGCTCTGTGCGCAGCCAAAGTCAGTATTTGTGCATAGGGTTCAAAGCCAAATATAAATATTAACTTGAGCTTCTCGGCCCCGTTGGTCGCTGTGGTAAATACGCATTTTTGTAACTTTGCATCAGATGTGCGTAACTTCTCAGAAGTGACTGCTGTCCTGAAGAGCCTGAAGTCTGACCACTGGTAAATGACTTTTCTGTGGATTTAATAAGGAATTTGTTACACAGGAGTTGGAATCAGGCTGAGGACACAGGTCTCTCTATTAGTTTACCCAGACCTAAAAGGATCAGAAGTGATGCTGCTGCTCTCTTGGGCAGGGAAGTTGTGTATCACCACACGATTAACACCTTTTAGTAGAAGTAGGTGGAAAGGGAAGTTAGCAATTGAGGGTAGAAATGGTGAACCAGCTACACTAGAGCACCTTAACAGCCAGCATTCATTTTGCCATGTCTTGCTGAAGGGGATTAAATGTGTTTGGCCTCCCCAGGTTTCCAGGATGAGGAGAAGACATCAAGGGGTGGAAGAAAAAGAGGCTGTGTGAAAGCCGGAAGACTTCACACCAAGTAGCATAACGTTTGCCATACCATAAGAGCATCCTTGGCAATGGGAGCAGGAACCGATGCTCAGAAGCCTGGAAGTCTTCACCACAAAACAAAATATCAAACCAGAAAGTATGCATTGGCCAGAGACAGTGGTGGCCAACTAACCGCACCCTCTCTTGCCTTCAAAGCACAGCAGTAACTGCCATTGGCTTCAGGTGCCAACACCAGTGAGAAGTCGGGAGGAAACTACTCTTGGAAGTCTCACTTAATGCTTAATGGCATCTTTGAAAATGTGGCCCAGGCTGAGTTCATAAGCTTTTGGGGAAGAGCGTAAATTGTGTAAATACAGAACTGGCGGATGGCTGGCCCCGCTGCACCACTGAGGTTTATGCATGCTCCAGCAAAGCCTTCTGAATTAACAAGTGTCTCTGATTAATACAGGGACACCAAGAGACTTCACTGATAATTGTGGGAGAGGAACAAATGATAAGGAAGAGTTACCACACAGTGTGCCATTTTCCAGACTTCAGTAAAGACTCAGATGCGTGTTCAGATGGGATATTTTTAGCTGAGCTGGGAGCACAGGCATGGAAAGTAGGCGAGGGATGGAGAAAGGAGGATGACTACAGGGCTGGAGGAAGATCATTGGTAGAGGTCCTCCATAAAACTGCCTTGGGATGAACATTACTTGATATTTTCCATAATGACCCCAGTAGGAAAAGGGTATGAAGAAGAGAAGTAGAATGTCAGAGAAACTATAACGACTTTGTACAGTGCACAGGCAAGATCTCGTTGGAACTACCATTCTCCAGACAATTGTCCAGTTGAAGAAAAAAAATGCATTCAGGCTGGGACAAGCACGGAAAAGATGGTCAGAGGAATGGAAAGCCTATTTTATGAAAGAAGTCTCTACAGACTCAACTTGCTCAGCCTAGGGAAACAAAGGCTGGGAGGGGATAGATATCACCACTCTTGAAAAATACACTGGGGAAGGAGGCAGCAATAAAAGAGCTAGCAGACAAAAAAGAAAAGCACAACTGATCTGTGCTGGACATGTGGACTAGAAACTAGGTTTCTAACCTTCAGAGGAGCAAGGAACAGAAACAGCCTTGCAATGGGAGGAGCACAGACAGGCAATGTAAAGATGGACCTTGATCGCTTACAGAAGGAGTTGCATGGTGGAGCGGCTCACGCGGTCCCTCCTGCCCCTGTGATCCCACTGAGGTCAGGCCCCGCTGCTGTCATCAGAGTCCTGTCTTGCCCTCCTCGTCCACCCACACCAAATAAGCTTGTCTGACTTGTTTCCAGCCAACAGATTGCAGTAGATGCTCTCTCAAGGGAAGAGGAGAGGCACAGGGAGAAGAAAAGTCTTCAGCCAGCTTTTGTGCCTAGAAATGGATTTCTCAAACACCCAGGGATTTCCAGTTTCCTTCTAAATTTGGTATGTGTGGTTTTTCTCCCAGAAAACTTAAAGCTTCCTCTATTCAGCAAAATAAGAGTATTTTTAAAGTTTTCTTTCTTTCTTTTTTTTTTTTTTAAACTATAATCTATTTATAGATAGTCTTTCATGGGTTCTTTGGAAAATAGTTTTAGAACTGAATTAGCAAGTGATCAAATGCCGACTATCAGGAACTTCAAACAGCAAGCCAAAACTTTCTATCAGAAACAGCCTGCCGAAGAACAACGTCACAGAAAACGGATCTGAAAGATGAGGAGCAATATGCAAGCAACAGCCAGTGCCAAGAATCTCCAGGGTCTGCAAACCCTTAAAATGCCAGACAGGAGTGGAAAACAGCCTGAAAAGGTAGAAAGGCATAAAAAACTCCGCGTCCAACAGCGTTAAATATAAAATTGGGCTGAGTAGAAGAGAAAACCAACAAAAACCAGAGGCTCTAGCTAAGCATCCTGCATGCTGTGTTCTACAGATAGCCAAGGCTGGGCAATTTAAATCTGTAATCCCTTCCCAAGCAAAGAGGCTTTTGCAATAGCACAATCTGGATGTCACCAGCATATGAATAGGCACCTTGGGACTGCTCTGGAGAGCAGAGGTCAAAGTTTAGTGATGTATGTACTTGTCTCCCTAATGGGTCTTATTGATTATTATCCATAGAAACAAGCAACATCTCCAAATCTGCCTCTCTCTTTGTGCTAGATGCTGCCAACCAAGAAAAAGCACCTTGATCTTCTAGCTCCATGCAGTTTGTAGAGCATTGAAGCCTGCAACAAGGAAAGACCCAAAGTTATTGAATAGACTAATGAAACACAGAAAGTGGAAAATGGTGAGTAGATCTGTGTCACACCTGCATAGCAACGATACATGGGAGCACAGAGTCAAAAAATAATATCTAATAAAACAGCCCCCAAAAATTTAAGTTAACATGAAGTGGAGAAAGAGGAAGGGAAACCAACAAGTCAACATTGCAATTCAGTCACCTAATTAAATTATGTGTCCTAGAAGGGGCTGAAAAGCCCCAGTAACAGATAAAGCCAAATTCATATTTGTCCAACTGCAGGTATCCCAGCGAAGTATCTTAAATATTGCCGAGAAATTGTCATATCTGTGATACAAAATGGTGGTAATAAGTGGGTATCGTCACAGCACATTCTGTTGTGGAAACTTCAACAGGAGAGCAAAAATAGAAAAAGCACCAGATGGACTGGACCGAAAGTACCAATGCTATTTTTTCCTATTCTAGTGAGCACTGCTGTGGCAGCCAGCCAGCACGGTCGTGTGAGCAGAGCCATCTCAGGTAGGGCACTGGGAAGCCCACTGAGGGGAGACTAAGCTGATAAATAAGCAAGTGTAAGGGTAATCGTCAGATCTCTTCGCACTTCCTGAGTTTGGAAGAGCCAGAGAAAGCAGGCTCACTCCAGAGATATTGGTACTTCCACTTCTGGCTGCTGTTAGAAACTGGAAGTGGAAAAAAATCCAAAACCCAACCCTGTCTACAATATTTCAGCATCTCAGAAGAAATCCCATTTGGGTTCAAGGTTAGGAACCATCTCAGATGGCAGGAAGGTCCTGTCTCTCTCTGGAGATGTTTGCCCACCTCTGTATGGAGACACAAGGCCATTAAGGCAGGCTCTATGGATGCACTGCCTGAGATCTGGCTTTGTCCATCCTCATCCCTACCCATCTCCTAGCTTCCAGGAGAGAAGGGGAAGAGGGGGTTGGCAGTGCTGCTGGGCTCCCCTGGGCAGCCAGGGACCCAGCACTGGTCAGCAACAGCCATTTCTCACTGGTGCCAGACACCAGTTCCCGGACTGTTCCTTGCACACCCACCCCGACATGGAGAAATATGGGATGTGGAAGAGCCTTGTAGTGAGTCCTCCAGGCAGGGCAGGGATGAAGCAAGGCTTTCAGCCCATCAGAGGGCCACATAAGTGACACGTGCTCCTGGCTCAGTGGGACATGCAGCACACTAACAGAGACTATGTAAACCGAGTTATCAACTCTCATGTCCTCACATTGGAAAAAGTGGGTCTGCACACCTGAAAAAGGGGAAAAGCATGTGAGCATAAAGCAAAGTAGAGACTGTGTCATCGATATCACAAACCAGATCAGCAGTAACTGCTTTTACTCCCGTGGAACCATAACAACATGATCCCAGTCCCTGCCAGGGATGTCATTTTTCAATACACATCTAAATCATAGAACAGCACCGAGCCTGCCGCACACTCAATTTTCGTACAGGTACAGCAAATCTGGCTTGCGCTGGGCCATGTGAAGGGAGCAGCTCCAGGCAATCAGCGATGCTATGCTCTGTGCAGCTGGCACTTAGGATCACCGGCATCTGGTGGGAGTGCAGCTACGCAGGACTCACCAAAACAACAACAACAAAGCAGCCCCTTTTCTTGTAGGGTGCAGCTGAATTCTCTTCCTCCCATTCCCTTAGCAGATGTCTTGAAAAAAGCATGAATGGCTTCAGCTCTGCGCTTGACTCGCAGCTTTCACACTTGCTGCAGAGCTGGCCTGGTGCTTCTGAACCCAGTTCTGGAAGGTGTTGCTTTTTGAAAAGAAAAATAGAAAGAAGGGGGGAAAAAAACCCCTTAAACACTTAATAGTAAACTCCTTTAAAAGAAAACTTGCTTCAAGCCAAAAAGCATTTGCCAAGTTTCAACTAAATACGAATTTTCACAATGCTGTAATAAGCACCTCAATATAGGGGTTTCAAAATGAGAATGCTGAGATAACTTTGCTCCAAGCAGTTCAAAAATACATATATAACTTTTTTAGTTTAAAAGAAATATCAAACTACCCCAAGCAGATATTTTATGATGCTTCAGTTACATATATTAAAAAAAAAAAAACCACCCAGAGAAAGCAAAATGAAAAGCCATCTGTTGCCCATCATCCCAGTCGTGCAGGAGGATGTGGGCAGGAGCAGGACTCTCTCCCCAGAACCAGATCAGAGGTCTGGATGCTATTGCAGCAGATTAACCTGGGAGCACTATGGGAAGGACGCATTTCCAGGAGAAAGAAACAGCCTGCCAGAGAGATGCTCTTGCAGAGCCTACCTGGCCAGTTTATCTCATCCAGACTCCAGCCAAGGTTCCCGTGGACCCTGTGACACACAACACTGATTTCTAAGCCCAACGTCTCTTCCCTGAGCACTGTACCAAGCAACGTGAGCCATCAAACATTCCTTGGACTGGAAGAGTCTAAATTCTTGACTGCTCAAATGTTAAATGGCTTTTCTTGTGCTTAGGCTGGTGCATAAGGTGGGATCTCGAGAAAGCAGAGCTCTGGGTGCAAAGCATGAGCACGTCGGTCATTTCTCAGGGCCAAGTCTGGCTGCCTGCTTTGCAGACAGCTGCTGATTTGTTTTGGAATGTACAAAAATGCCCTTAAATCCAATTTAAGCATTAAGGGAAAAAACCTGTGAGTGCCATGTGGTAGCTCTGCAGCCCCAAAGGCATCTCCGGAGGGGACAGCAGTGCTGCCATCACCAGTCCCAAACCAGTGTCGTGGTGCTGCCAGCTACAGCATCCCTGCAGAGATGAGTGGTGAGACCGTGCTGCCAGAGGGACCAACAGCCTTAGGCTGGTTTTAATTCTGGCCAACGCCTTCGTGCTGTCACTCATAGGATGGATTGGGAACACTGCAGCGAGAGCACAACCCGCGTTTCCACAGGGGAAGAGACCGCACTTGGGACCGCAGCCATGAGTTAGTTAAACTTGTCCAAATAACAGAGGGAAAAAAAGCTACTTACGTTGTTTCCCCAGCCTTGGAGCAATATGTTTCCCTAGGATCAATTCATAACAGGTTGCAGCGTTCAGAGCTAAAATTAATCTTACACCAGGAGAATGAATTAAAAAAAAAAAATTAAGAGCTTCCTGCATTCATTGCTAAAAATTTAATCTTCTACTGAGAGCTTCCTTTTCTACTTTCCAACTGGCCACTTTGCTTTCATTCAAGGAAAGCCCAAGTAAAAATGTGAAACTGTTTCCAGGTGGTTTTGGTTAAAGCAAACAAAGAGCTGTGAGTTGTGTTGGAGCCTGGTTGCAGGCATGGCAGAAGGTGGAGGGTTAGCCAGAAAGAGGGAACGCTGCTACTGAGATCCAGCCACTGGCCTAATTAGGTGGAATAGGTATTAGCAATTCCACCTAATTAGATAATTAGATTAATTATCTAATTAACTGAGATTGTTGTTAGACAAAGGCAGGTAGAGCCTCAGAGGTGATAAGGAAGATATCAGGGCAAGGTTACTCTGTGATTTATATTGATTTCTTTAACAGTTCAAGAACTCCCTTGGTTCCCACATTTATTTACCCAAGTCTCACTCCTCAGAGTTTTTTTAAAGTGATTAAAGCAGGGAAGAGGGAGGGGTGTTTTTTAAAAAATAAAGGAGGAGAGGAAAAATAAAATTTTGCTGTAAGTTCCCCGCATGCTATTGAAAAGTCAGGACTCAGCGGAGGGGGGCAACAGGACTGGGCAGGGGGATGCCTTGCGGATGAGGACCACCTGCGTCCCCCCACTTCTTGTGCTTGGATTCCGCTGCCTATCCTCCCCCCCACCCCAGACCTTTTTGGCTACCCAGGTTGTTTATCTTTGGGGAGAGAGAGACAACATGTGAACTAACGATGCGCCAGCGCCAAACGGTAGCTGCAGCGCCAGCAGATTTTTCTCCATCGCTCGTTCTTCGCTTGCAGTGCTGGTGGGAACCACAAGCCAATTAAGGAGGCCTCATTGTGGTAGATGTGGCGTAAAAGTAGCATTAGAGCATCCTGCCCCAGAGACCCGGCAGTCCTAAATACCCAAGGGCTAGCGCAAGGCAGGTTTGCAAGTTTAATAAGCCAAGTCCTCCTTGCTCAGGCGTGAAGCTAATATTATGCCAGGCAGGCCCGGGTGGAGGAGGCACAACCGGAGCCTCTGGCTTCCACGATTTCAGCCGCCTGCTTTGAATTTCACCACAGTGGAGCCAGACCCACAGTGGAGCCCAGATTTCGGGAAGCACAGGAGGGCGTGCAACCAGATTGACCCTGCCCTTCCTGTCCATCTATGGTTAGATGCATCAAGGAATTTGACCCACTTTTGGAGTTTCTGGTGGTTTTTCACATTCCATTTGTCCTTTCTGACTAACGTCTCGCGCTCCTGTGTCCCAGCACTGGCTCTGTTCCCCGTGGTGGATGATCAGATTGCTGGAAAAAGATCCAGCTGCTGTATCCCACTGCGTTTAGAGCTTCTAAACTCTGAGCAGATCCAAGACGCTACCCACACTGGGTTTTGAGGTGTCCTCTCCACATGTCAGCTCCACCTAGCATTCTCCCTTCTCGCCAAGCTTCCCTCCTCCAGCTGGCCGGTTGAATTCGGACCTCACAGGCATTGCAGACTCACTCACACCGAGTACACAAGCTGTGCAATGTAATTTTTGCAGGGGCCCATCACAAGTGCAATCGCAGGCGGGCTCTTCCCTGAGTTTCAGAGTTCAGTGGGTCCCTGCTTACACCACAGAGCACAAGAGCGTTTAGAGATCCGGTGAGCAGGACAATGCTCAGTGTGGGGCTGGCTCTCTTGCTCACCTCCCTGTAGGAATCCTCACAAATCAGCCGTGTGGCAGAAGAAAATGGTTTACACACCTTGTCGAGAGCTCAAAGGTGACATGGTTTATCTCCTCTAGCTTTGGTTGGTCCCACAGCTAAAGCAGCCTCTTCCCTCTACGAATGCCTCACCATTGCTTCCCCGAACTTCTGTGCACCTCTGAGGTTTCTCTTTCGTATGCCCTCATAACACTCAACTTCTTTGTTCAGCCTTAATACCTGTCTATAATAATAGCTTAATAACTTTATAATAGCTCCAGCCTGTCTCCAGAGAGGCACAGAAATAAATCTGTCTTTCCTAGTTCCACAGACTTCGTTAACAGATCCGTTATTGGTCAAACCAGAATTAGTAAAATTCGTAGCACCCGTTGCCCAGAGGCCACGGCCACCGTCTCAGGTGGACCTTGCTCTTTCACAACAAAACCTTGCTGTCTCCGCGGGAGCTAAAGGGTTGCAAACGCAGACTAGCCACATCACTGCGAGCAGCCATCCATCTGTTAAGAGTATTGAAGCAAGCAACTTTCAAAGCCAACAGACATTTTTTTCAGAGTTTTTCCACTGTAAAGAGTATCACAAAAACCTTCTATTTTGTTGTCTCATAATACTGGTAACTAAGAGAGATTTTTATCATGTTCAACAACAAACTCTGAAAGCCATCCCAAGCCGTGGGGAGGGAGCTCTCTTCAACCAGCCGCAGGACACGCTGCCCAGGGAGGAGAAGACCAGTCCCCAGCCCCGGTGAGTCACCTCGCCTCCGGAAAAACTTCCCCCAGCAGTTTTGGCCTCTCTGGAAATCCATCACCAGAGTGCCGAGGCTGTCCCCCTTTAGCCAGCGGGACGGAGGGAGACCACAAGCCGAGAGGAATGAATTTAAATCATGCCCAGCAGCAGACTTTTAATCCCTATCGCAAAATCTGGCTGTTCTGCTACTGTTTGCATCCAGTTCAACAAGTTTGAAGAAACAGGACTGCAAGAAATCAGGCGACTTAGCTTCCAGCTGAAGGCTGATCATCTGCAGAATCTAGCGGTGTTAATGTGCTGATCGCGTTTGGCGCCGGAGGGCCCGGGTGAGCAGTTATTTCATTTTCGGGGCTTGAAAATCAAGCAGCGTGTCTCCCTGCAGCCCCAGAGTCCAAGCCCCGGAGGACGGTAAATCAGGGAACGGTGCACAGGCAGCGCATTGACACTCCGCAGCATAAATATCAATTTTCACACTGCGGTCAGGTTCTGTAAGTGTGGGGAATTGGTGTGGCAACAGGATTTTAACGAGGTCTGGTTGTGATTAATCCCTTTCTAGGCAGTTCCTGTACACGACTCGGTTCCTTGCGATCACTCAGTAATTACAGGACTAAAGCAAACTGTAAGGGACCACAGTGAACACGTGCATGAAGATATCCAAGGCTGGAAAACAAAGTTACTTGCTGGAAGTTGTTAAAACAGCACAAAAACATGGAACTTACCCAAAATGGAAGGTATATTGGAATGGGTAAGAAATATCATATTGCAGTTAATGCCATACAGGACACTACAGCGGGATGAAGCCTACCTATGAAAGAGCATTGCAACACCAAAGCAAAACCCATGGCCAAGCCTGGCCACCACGGTGCAGCTCGTGCTGGGCTGCTCCCGGCCACGCTGCCATTCGTCGGGGACCCCCGTCCTGGGCGGGAGGGGTAGGAAGCAGCAGCAGCCCCGACAGGGCAAGATAAAGCAGAAGTCTGCAAATAAACTGAAATCAGTCACTCAAGTTCCTGCTCTTACATCATCCATCCTCTTGCCTTCACCCCTGCGGCAGAGAAGATTCCCTGCCCAAAAGGCAGCCCCGCCACTTCCAGGGTACGCTGGGAAGAGGCAGGGAGAGTTTGCTTGGCAGGGGAAGCAAGCGCCTTCCTCCAGCCGATCTCCATCGCTCTTTATCTGCCCACAGCTGCTCGCAATCTGGCCCCGCGGATAAGGAAGGCAGCGCTCCCCATCCTTCCCGTTCTTCCAGCCGGCAAGCTCTGGCAGCTCCGTGTTCTCTGGCGGTGGGGATGGCAGCGCCGCGCGGCAGACGAGCGCGCGGCCAACTCCCACGGCTTTGGGTGGGAGGTGCCGAGGTGTGGCAGCCAGGGACGGAGAACACGGCAGCACAGGCACACAGGCTCGGCACGCATCTGCTCCGACCCCGCAGCCCTCCCTGTGGCAAGGGCAGGGGCTGGTCTGGATGTCTCTGCTCCCTTCCAGTTCCATCCCTCCTCTCCATCATTTCCGCCACCCCCTCCCCAGCTGTAGCAGTAACTCAGTCCCCTCCTTTCCTCCAGCTCAGCAGCACGGCTCTGTCAAGTGCATCCACTGTAAAAGGGCCAAATTCGTCCCAGGTGTCCACACAGAGGCTTAACCAGAGGGACGCTTGGGATGGATTTAGCCCATTACACAGCGTGTTAATCATATTACTGCAGAAACCTGACGCAGTTCCCAAAGCGCGAGCTGACGAATCCTCCCGGAGCCCGGCGGGCCTCGGAGCCTCGTTCCAGCGTGCCAGAGGTTCTTTTATTCATTAATCATATTTGCTTAATAACCTTGTATCTCTCCAGTGGAGGGAACTGCCAGGCTCACATAAGGTAATTGTGGGATGGCTGTTCTGGAGAGCTGGAAGTATCGGCATTTTCAGCCAGTGTGTGTGGCACAGCTCCGCGGTGATTTCTCTCCCCGGCCTCAGCCGCAAGGGCAGAGGGAGGGACACAAAGCCCTGCGGATGCTGGGCACCCTTCTGACAGCTCTTCTCCCTCAAGCTGGCAGCAAAGTTTATAACAGTGAATTTATGATGCTCCGGGTCTGAGCTGCCTCTTGATTGACAAGCCCACGCACCACAGCAGCATGTTTAGTGCGGGTAATTGCTGATGATGTCAAGGAAAAAATCGCAGAGAAGATCCTGTACGCAGCCTGCTAATTGTACCTGTTCCTCTCACGAAAAGTTTTGATAGGTGCAATCCATCAAAAATGCTTTATACAACTTCGCAGTGCTTGACTAAATGCCAATTTTATTGCTTCAGAAATCAATGGGAGTGGCGCTGTTGGGAGCAGATGATCCCGTTGGCGTTGCACATCTCCTGTATCAGCCCCCAGTGTGCAAGGGGAGGGTGCTGATTCCACAGCCTGCTTCTGTCTTCTGCTCGCTCGCTCCGTGCCGTGTCTGCCGTCGCTGTCCTGGGAGCATTTTTTGCTCTTGTGCTCAATTAAAGCCTCTGAGATCAGCACTCATGTTGTTACAGCATGAGGTCTCACCTTGTAGCTGAGGATCAGCAACTTCTCCTTGATTAGCCTCGTTGAGAATCAAGCTTTTTCAATGTCCTCTGATTATATCACGGAAAATCTCTAACTGGCACGTTTTCCAAACTCTCTGCGTGATGTTTATCCATCAGCCTGAAGTTCTCCACCCCCCAGTACACCCATTTCCATACAACACTACCCGGGTGTCAGTCCCAGAGCACGGCCGAGTGACACCCCGCTGCAATCCCCAATGTGGTATTTTCCTCGCTGTTGATCGGAGAAGGGATTCTCAGCTGGCAGATACGGTGGCCAGAGCGTGGAAGAAGTGGTGTATTTGTTTGCTCGTTCCCATGCAGCATTGTCACCGAACCTGCAATTCGGTTGCACCCCAGCAGATGACACACCATTTCTTGGAGGGCTGGGGGGCTCGGTGGGGCCAGGCAGTGCCCAAGGGGACATGGGCAGCATCTGGCAGCCACTGTTTCCTCTCTCTTCCTCCTCCCAGGCAAGGAGCGGTTTCACATCAACAGCCTGGACCAGTTTTAAATCCACCCTAGAGGGGCCATCTCCTTCTTCCAGGGGTGGTAAATCTGCTTCAAGTCCCGCCGACCTCAGAGGCGCTGGGTGAGGCCCCTCAGACTGGCAAGATGCAGCTTTTACCTGATGTCCTGTGTGCTACTTAATCCTCACGAGATGGATGATGAGCTTCATTTCCAGTTAAAGATGGAAAAACAAGAGAGGACAGGCACCCAGGGACCACATGTGAGGGGCATGGCCTCCACTCCTCCTCCTTGGCTCATCCCACCAGAGCAGCACATCCCGCTCTGACGCAAAGCAGAAGTGACACTGACAGAGTACAACGGGAATGTCGATGCTCTTCCCATCAACGGCACATGGAGACCCAGGAAGGCGTATGTGTCTGGAGCTGTGTCACTCTTCTTTCTGAAATGCACTGCCCAAGTCCGCATTCTGGAAACGTGGGAAATCAGGGACCTGCTGGCACATACGTGTGGTGGGGAAGAACTTGGGAAATTCAATTGAAATGCTTTTAAAAGGGAAAGGGAAAGCAGACACCCTCCCAAGACAAGGAGACTAAAAAGTGCCTCATTTCTTGGGAACAGCTATAAATACAGCCAGGCTGGTTCTGGCAGAGTCATGATATCGTTTAATAACATTGCTGGAAGGCTAATTGCACAGTTTAAGAGCAAACTTAATAAGTAGTAACTATGAAAATGTTAGTTCTGAAGTTACAGGGGTGTAAGAAAGCAGACTAGTCTATGCTGTCTGTTAATGGCTGAATCGAGGTATCAGAGCCGTAATCCGCACTTGGTCTGGCTGTATAAACCTGCTCAATATTTCAGCAGCGAGAGGTTTTTGCCTTGGTTCTCACAGAGAAAAATACACTCATTTATTTCCCCAAAATAGCATATTATGATGGATGCAACTGCCAAGCTATAGCTAATGGATGTAACATGATGGAAAACATCATTATTTAGGTGTGGAAAATTGTTCTTTAGGAATCCATTGTCTGTAGTAAACCTGCACTCCCTGAACCTCAATTCCGCAACGCGTTTCAGATGTGGATTTTAAGTGACTGTTTCTAATTAGTGTATCACAGAGCCCTGTCAAAATACCTTCTGGTGAATGGCAATAACGTGTGCACGGGATTTTAAATCCTATCCAGAGAGCGGCTGTGGAACTCAACACCTGGCCGAGCAGCAAGGAGACGAACGTGGGGACCGGACCCAGCGCTCATGGGTGCTGCTGGTCCTGTGCCAGTCGTGTCCCCGCGCTCTCTTAGAGCAAAGGTGCCTGGGGAGACGAGGCAGCCGGCAGCGCAGAGCAGGTCGGTGTTGCTACATCTGCGAGAGGCTTCTCTCGGGCTGTGCATCTCCCAAGGGCCCTGCATCTCCTGTCTGCCGCAGCACGGGCACCCGAGGGCCACGCTGTGGGGGTGAGAAGCCTGGCACTGCTGAGGGATGCTCCCAGCTGCACAGGGAAATCACAAGCTCCCTGGTGATGCGTGGCACAGGAGGAGGGCTTTTTCTGCCATTTCCCACAGGAAAATGGAAAGGAGTGATCAAGGCATCCAAGTGCAGCGTACAGCGATGTGCACAAGCAGCCCAGCTGCTACAGAGAAAATTCATTCTTGGTTTGGGATTTCTCTTGCTACCCAGACTAATGGAGTTAGCGTGGCGTAACGCCTGCGGAGAGCCGCTCTCTGCCCGCCAGGGCTATAGCCTGAGTCGCTATAAACGCCCCGCCGCACCGCTCAGCCCCAGCAACACAGGCTAGAGCCCAGCAGCCCCGGTCCAAACGCGCTTACTCGCAGCTTACGCAGCACTTCCCTGCCGCGGAGGAAACCCCTCTCCGCTCCCCCGGTGAGGGCACGGGTATAAACATTTGCAGCTGGCTCCCATCAGCCGCGCAGAGGCGTGCGCTTCAGGTGTCTGATAAATGTCCCTCGCTTTCTACGAATGCTTCTGCTGTGTATCAGGAGAGGCTCTAAACCTGCCTCTCCAGCCTCCACAGCAGCATTCCCGATGGTTTCGGCCATGCTGGGATAACACGCTTTGCTATTTATAGAATCATAGAATCATAGAATGGTTAGGGTTGGAAGGGACCTTCAAAGGTCATCTAGTCCAACCCCCCTGCAAGGAGCAGGGACATCCCCCACTAGATCAGGTTGCTCAGAGCCTCATCCAACCTGGCCTTGAACGTTTCCAGGGATGGGGCATCCACCACCTCTCTGGGCAACCTGTTCCAGTGTTCCACAACCCT
>JAAGAY010137082.1:0-18018 GCA_011801015.1 Ardeotis arabs | reverse complement strand
TACCTGTGATCCTTCCCCAGCTTCTGGGCACTTGGTGCTGGCACTGGCGCCATGTTGACAGCCGTAGACTGAACTGTGCTCCCCCTCCCCCAGCAACACTAGTTTAAAGCCCTCCGGACAAGTCTGGCAAGCCTTTGGCCAAGCACACTCTTCCCCTTCTCGGTTAGGTGCACGCCATCCGGCCCTAGCAGCCCGAGCTTCTGAAAGCACGCCCCGTGGTCGAGATACCCAAAGCCCTGGCGGTAACACCACTCCCTGAGCCACGAGTTGACCTGCTGGATATGTCTGGCCCTTTCAGGCCCCTGCCCTTCGACCGGGAGGATTGACAAGAACACCACCTGTGCCCCAGAGTCTTGGACTGTTGTACCCAGGGCCCTGAAATCCCTTTTGATGTTTCTCAAGCTGCTGCCAGCTGTGTTGCTGGCCCCCACATGAAACACCAGTAGCGGGTAGTAATCAGTGGGCCGTATGAGGATAGGTATTCTCTTGTATGAATTTGCTTGTATGAATTTGCTTTATTCTTGTATGAATTTGCTTTATTCAAACTGCTCCCCACAAGGCTGAATTGCTCTATACCACTGTTAATGAAGCCTCCATCTTCTTTGGATACTACCAAATGCTGAGGTAACAAAATAGTTTTCATGGCCTTTGGATGTTGAGATACAGATGATCATTTTGGAAGGGTGCTGGAAACTGTTTATGCCCTAAGGTGTCTTTGAGCTGGAAAGCAGTTGCTCTGTGGACCTCTACAGTCTCATGGAAGAACATGCCCCCCACCTTCATCAGCACTTGTGTGTCTCTACGATGAGGTACCTCGTGCAATCCCCCTCCACCCATGGACCTCACAGACTAGGGACATCTGGTTATTCTCCTCCCTTGATCCACCAGCCACAAAAACCTGGTAGGTTCCTGCAAAAGTCTTACTTTAGATGAAGCAGAAATTTTTACCAAAAAAAATTTCTAACAGGCTTTGACATCAGGAGTTGTTTTTATACATGATTTGGATGTACAAGGTGTAACAGGATAATGTAGGAAACTTTTATACCAGTTGAAGCTGACAAGCTGATGCAGCTGCCTTTATAATTTTTTCTTATAATCAGAATCATCTGAGTTTTGTAAATAATGATGTTGGTAAGATTAGAAAACTTCTTTTGGATTCAAATATTCATTCAATTTTCATGACAAAACAAGTGATTTTTTGTGTGAATACTTCAGGCTTTTATAGAGGGAAGAACAGAGCTACCAGGAGGTTAAATGTTGCAGTGTAGGTGTGAGCAAGTTGAAATGCAGAATAATATTTCTGCTTCCTCCAATGAAATATGCATTTTATCTTCTATGAAGACTTGTTTCTTGGTAGTCTCTGTCAGCAGGAGCCATCAACATAATAGTATTTTGCTGACCTGTGAAAGAGCTTCTAGTAACCACTACTCAAGAACTCCATTAAGACAGAATCATTTAAGCTGATTTCATAACAATGTGAAGCTTTTGTAAAATGAGGTTAGGAGGTTGATGCATTTTATATAACCAAATGCAGCCATTTTGGGCCTGAACTTGTGAGCTGCTGAATAGTCTCAATTTCCATTAACGTTACAGACATGCTCAGCATTTTATGAGATCAATACCAATGAAATCTAAAATCTTAAGATAATGTTTTAGTTACAGTAATAACAATGGAAGTGCATAGGAATTTGAAGATATTCCCAAAACAAAAGAAACAAAACTCATGGCATCTTTACTCGTTACTGATTACAGTTTATAGCTAAATCCTTGCCTTGCTTTGACTCGTCTTCCTTCCTCTTCTGTAGTCTGGAATGACTCTTAGAGAACCTAGTAAAGTTAATCATCTGATTCATGACTTACTACATTTTTGACACTGTTCCTCAATAATCATCAAATATATTATGCAATTAGTTGACCAGGTCTAGTTTTTATTAAGCACAACTTAACACCTTCAGCCCATAAAACATGAATATAAGGGCTAGTACCCAATGTAGATGAATCAGCTCAGAAATCTAGCCTGGAAATAATCCAGTTCAGTTCTGTTTTCTCAGCAAAGCTTATAATTTAGTTCCATATATAAATGTACTGAACACTGTTTAAAGCCTTGGTGAGTCTAGTTGACTCCAACAGGAGACAAGTTTCAGAACCACATTCCTCTAATAGATGCAATCCTTATCACTTTTTTCCAGGCTAAGTGTATTCATTTCTAGTTTACCCCTATCAAAAAGAGCTTGTTGATACCAGAACACCCATGAAATCTGAAGCCAGAGAGTTTTACAGACCTTCTGGAAGATGTTCGAGATCCTCCTTTCCTACTGGCTGCAGCAGGCCTAGATAGACTCTACCAGCCAGGTTAGAGCTAAGATGCCTTCAAAATTCCATCAGTGTAAGTAGAAACATCACTGCTAAGAAGCAGGTTAAATAAGAGTTTGTGGAAAGTTATAGACATTTTCCCAAACAAATTATTTCCTCTTGAAACTCCTAGGACTTGAACACACAAATCACTCCCTTTTCTCAGGCTATTTATCATTTTTAGAGGCTATAAATTACACACACCAAGCACCAATTTTATACACCAACAACCATAACAATGCAGTTGCAAAACAGAACACTCTGAAGGGTACGTTCTCCTTTCAAAAAGGAAAAGAAAGAATAATAATACAATGCCCAGGTCTGCAGTAACATTTTCCATTCAAAGATCTCAAACTGGTTACAAAGGTGCCATTAACCTCATTAAACACCTGTGAGACAGGAATCTAGCCATTATCTCCATTGCTTTCCATGAAGGAGGGGAGCGGGGAAAGTATCGTATGTTTGTGTACCTTAAGGGGAAGTTTTGCAAATGTTTTCTACTCCTGTTATGACTGGTTCAACTCCAACAGTTTTCAGAAAGTTTGGGGGCAATGTATTGATTGTTCTGAGCCAAGATAGATTACACGATACACAACATGCTGACAGCAATACTGGATAGATTGGGCTCCTAACACCGACGGATTGCCTGTTGTTAGTATTGCCATTAAGTTAATTCATAGAGTGGAGAGGTTGTCCCACAGAAATCAAGAGTGTATATCATCACTTCTCTCAAGCCAGAGATTCACTGATGGAGTCTGGGGTCTTTCACTGCCTAGAAAGGAGTATGTTTGTCTCTTGGGAGGGCTTGTCACAAACTGGAAGTGGGAAGTCACCCCCAGCTCACTGCCAAAGGGGACATCCTGAGTGAACAGAGGCAACTTGCAAACCCAGGGCTGCCAGGATGAAACTTTAGACACACGCTCTGCATCTCAGTTTTCCTTCTGGCTAGCTCTTGGTAATTCCCACCTAGCCGATTTCTGGATCACAGGTCAGAGCTACTTACCTCCCCCTGGTCACTGTGCAGCTACTATGACCTGGGACACCTGCCAGGCCAGATTTAGGCTTTCATGCTTGGTGTCTAGCAGGAAATGCCTACAGCTGAGCCCAGCATCCTGAGCTTTCATTACATTCAGTGGTGATTCAGTCAGCAGCATATGGAGCACTATTCATATCCACTATATAGCGTGGATACTGTCATTTACCTCGCTGTAACTCACCACCAACAGTATCAACTAGTTCAAAGAATAGCTCTTAAAACTCTGTTGACTGTACTGTACTGACTGTAACAGACATACAGACCCACAGCACATATGGAAACATTTACATCTAGGGGTCTGAATGTAGAGCTGACTCCCACCCTGGATTGCACTGCTGCTCTCAGGCATCTATTTTTTCAGATACTGAGATGCCAAAGTTAGTTGTCTCTATCTTTCCCTGTGTGCTTATAATCTGTGCAACATTTTGTCTCCTGCCTTTGCTTTATTAACAGCATTTTTTCCAAAATTTCCTGGACAAATGGGCCTAGAGAGGCTCGGCTGCTTACTCGGGGTCACCAGCCCAGAAACAGAATCGGAATCTCCTGCACCTTCTGCCCTCAAATGAGCAGGCAAAGCTCCTTCTCTTGTGGAAGACATGTTTTCCATCAGAGTTAACTTATGTTCCAGAGGAAGTCTCCTCTGAAACCTCTCTCTGGCTGTCTCCAGAGACTGGTTGTCTGCATTTGAAAATCACTCGGCTCAACTCTGACACTGCCGCAGACTTAGCGAGGTCATGCCGTACTGGGGTATGCTCATCTTTCAACTTTACTGCTTTCTCTCTTTTTAATACTACATGTAGATGGTTACAAATCTCTAGTAGATTACAGATATGCTGTATTCCCCTAGAAATACATAAACTAAGAGGCCACTTCCCAGATACCTGGCATTTAAGAAATATTTAAATTCAGGCAGTACTCAGAAGGAAATTTCCAATTTTTGTTTCACTTCATGACCATTATGAAGGTCAGTCTTCCTTCACCCTCGTTGCAAAGTAAATTTCCTAATAAATATCAAAATATGCAAAATATCTGTTGCTTTACTCTTCTCATCAGTTTGCAGTTTAAGGAATTTATCCTATGTGGTGAGAATACTAAGGGACTTTGGAGTTGAGGGATGTGAGAGATTGGTTCCCCAAACTCCAGCACAGCCATTGTGGTAAGAGCTGTACATGCCACGAGTCAGAGCATCCCTAAGCGCTAAAGAGCCAAGTAAGACAAAAGTGAAAGGAAATGTCCACAGAAGCACCTGGCCAAAGTTATAGGATAGGTCAAGGGGAGAATGAAATATGGATCACAAATCTCTCAGCTTGTACTAAGTGTTCTTGCCACATAGTGAAATATGAAAAGGACTTTTTCATCTAGCCTTTCCATTTCAGTACTTGTTACTAGATGAGATTCTCCTACCCTTTGTCCAGAAAAATTATACAGTTTTCAAGATCCTGAGGTTTCTTCTGAACTTTCAGAAGTCAGAATGAGATGCAAAACACAATGAACCAGGAGAAGGAAAATCCATTTTCTTTACCCTTACTGCAGAGACGTTCACAGGTGGTATATGTGTCATCTGCTGACTTTCACCAGGAAAGAGCGCATTGCACCGCGCTCTTTAACAAAAGCGAACCTGCAGCCTACATGCTCTGCTCTTCACCCTCCCACCCAACAAATGTGCGTAAAACCCTGAAGTGTGTGGTCCGAGCTGTGCTTTGCTTGATCTGGAACTCACTTTGCCAAGAGGATGCAAACAAGAACATATAAGTGCTGACAGTTCTCCAATGCCATTCCCACAAATGCTCCTCCAGGGACAGATAAATAATGAAACAACTTGATGGGAAATAACACTAAAGCATCTCAGCCCACGGAACCACAGGATATGTACCAGACACACATGGGTGAATGCAGAAACGCTGAGAACATTTAGCAGCACAGATAGGACTTAGGGAATCCTCATGCTTCTCCAGGCTAACTGAAGTGTAAATCTGGAGCAAATGGAGCAACAGTGATGCAAACTGTCATAACAGATTGAGAACCAGACTCAGAGCTCCCACCATCTACCTACATGATAGGAAAACTCTTCATCATCTCTATATCAAGGCATAATTCTTGATCTTTCTCTTTCAAATGCCTACTCTGCCCGTTTTAGCAGTGCTGAAATGCAAAATATTCATCTTACATTTTCCACAGCTGACTCTCATTCTGCTAATTCAGTTATGCAAGACTTGACCCAAATGATTTCTCTCTCTTGATTTTTTTTACTACTTTGCTGATATTTGTAGGCAGTCTTTATGTCTGAGGCTGTCAGTGAACTGAGTTTGATCAAGCAAATTTTTACTCCCAAGACTGTGCTCCTGAATTAGAATGGTAAAGTGTGCTCTCAGCTAAGTGCATTAAGTAAAACAGCATAACAGCATGCAACATTTTAGACTTATAGCCTACAATTTCCCCTCCTGCACAGAACTTATCAGGGAGATCTATTAACATCCTGCAAGCACAGGATTTTTCCATTCAGTTACCATTTCCTTTCCTGCTCATTACTAACATGCTATTAACCATTTTGACCACTGCTGAGCGTTGAGTTGGTGTTTTTGGAAAATTATCTAAAATGATTTGAAGACTGCCTTCCTGATTGCTACGTATTTCTTAAAAGATCTCTTTGAACTTTGTAACTGCTATAAGAATATAAAAACTTTTTCCTTGTTTGCTAAGTAGCTTGTGTTCCTTGAATTATATGGGGACCATATACTGCCACAGACCCAGATATGATCTCTGGGACTTCTCAGATACATTAGAGTCTCCAATATTGATGATTTAATGCTCGTTATTGACAGGATTGACTTCAGTTTTCTCTGAGCAAAAGACAACTGGAGGACCTGCAGTGCTGTGCTGCAGTCATTAAGCTGCATGTCTTCCTCCTCTTCCCCATTCAAGAGTTGCCTCCTGACCTCACTCTTCTCAGCCAGGGAGATGGAGTGCTGGCTCTGATTTGAGAAGATATCATCATTGCCCCAATTTTCTATCATCTTTTTTAGGTATAACACATCTTTTTTAGTTATTGAGTATCATTTATTTTTTTTTTTATTTTGGCTGCCAAAATGGCTACAGAGCAAACTGTAGGCTTCTTTCTATTAATATGATACCTGTTGTTCTTTGGGTTGTTTTCTGATTTTTAGGCAAGACTGCAGTGTCCCACTTGAATCCACCTTTAACAACAAGAGACAGGAGAGGGTCTTTAACCATCGGAAAAGGGAAATGTTTTTCATATAGCAGCTCCTCAGTTTCGTGTTGCTCTTGCTCATTGTGCTTTGATCCTATTGATGCTGAATGCTCTCTTGCTATACCTCAGTGTGATATAATGGAAGGAACGCCATGTGGTAGTCTGCAGAAAAGTCGATTAAACTAGCAGACATAAAACTGCAAACAGCTTTTACGCGTCACTAATGGACTGGGACCGCTTGGCTTTTATGATAGCTCAGAAAACCTTACACACCTGAGGTGCTGTAAAAATGAGTAACAGTTAAAAACAGGAAGAAATGTAAAGGATGAGGGGCAAAGCTAGATGGCTTTGGGCATTAGCTGTTCAACAATGTCAGACCATGGTCTGTTTACAGGTACAAACAAAATGAGATCTCCTTCTCATGGGAGAACTGCCTTGATCCCAATCGTACCTTGGAAATTTGGTAATCAAAAATTTTACTGTTAATGGAGTCCCTTTCCATCTGTTAAAAAGAGGGAATGGCTCTGGTCAACAAGGATGTTTCAATTGTAGGTTCAATGTTTGGCTAACTAAAGATGTGATTTGGCACTTTTCTCCGAGTTAGCAGAAATACTGGTCATTGAATATTTCCCCACATCGTGTTTAGCTCAGGCTACTGCCTTTTTCTTTCAGATGAATTAGACCCTCAAGGCTTTTTGCCTCATCACCATGTTGCCACATGTAAGTTCTACGTGGTGCTACCCTTTTAGGGCCCAGGACTGAGAAGGACAAAAGTTCTGCAAAATCCTTTTCTCCCGTCCTCTACTGGCAGACACGTGGACTAATTCTCCAAGACAAGCTTAACAAAAAGGTATCAGAGAAATGACAAATTTCTATAAATAATGCTGAATACTGCAAATGATATGCCTGAAAAACCACTTGATCATTAAACAATAGAAGATGCCTTCTTAAAATAAAACTAAACCGTGAAATGAGAAGGTAAATCTGCAATTTAAGATTAATATGGTCTGAAGGAAGATGTTGGTCAAATGCAAAGATACTCTGTGTGTCATACACCTTTCAAAGATCCTGTCCTCAAAGCAAAATCGAAGTCAGGTCTGACACCTGATTCATAACAACAGGGAAGACAGAGAAATCTCCAACGCTGGCTCAACCAGGCAGCAGACAGCAGGGTTTTTTATGGCGAAATCTTTTGACCATCATAAATTTTCATGCTCTGTACCTGGATACCATGGTGAATGGCAATAGATTAGATCCATTTTTCATTCTTCTCTGAGTCATTGTGTTAAAGGAACGTGACACTTAGCAATCTATTAATGAAAAAATAAAACCTCTGTGATGTCTTATTAGTATTCCTGCACGTAGTTGGAGGGAAAATAGTTAACTTGCAGATAGTATAGCTCAATTAAGTGGAAAATACACATCCTAAAGAAAACCGAACCCTAATTGTATAGCTTTGACCTACAATGAATCAGATTTGATCTTAACTGGTTGGGCACCAAAATATATGTTCTATTATTTTTTATTGTGCTGTGGTAATTAATGTAAGAAATGTTTCACGCCAAGTTAGCTTTGCCTGTAGTGTCCTCAGATTAAAGGGAAATGGAAATAGCATCTCTGTCAGAGTGGTTGCACAGCGTTCTCGTCCCCTCAAGGAAACCTAAGCTCTGCTGACTAAGAAGACTTCAGCTTTTGATCATGAGTTATTGGATATCGACCCGTCATTCAGTCAGGGTTGCAAACTGACTGTCCTGAACTGAAAGGGTTGGAATCAGATCATATCCAGGGGGAACAGTTCTCCTAGAAGAACTTCCCTCCCACCTAAATCAAGCCTACAAATAGCAACTCACGTTTGTCAGACATTCATCAAATGTGACATGCTTCATGGAGCCAGGCCACAAAAACACAGGAACCTGTCATAATAACCTCACGCAAGACAGTAGACAATTCTGATGCTGTATGACATGCCAGGTAGCAGATATTATGCTTCCCAAACAGGTGAACGTAAAACTCAATCTCGTAGAAAGAGAAATTGTCACTCATAAATTGGAAAAAAAAAAAAAAAAGACAACTATCTGATCCAATTAAAATGTACATTGATTACTGTCAGGTTGTGAAAACGCTGACATGCAGGGATTGATCCTGCTTGAGGATGTTGCATAAAGCAGCAAGACCCATAACTGGAATCTATTGGTGTTTACAAACCCACAAAGAGTAGCTGCTAATCCCAGGCAAAAAAGTTATTCGAAGTCAGATATCTCAGCCTATCACTTAGAAGTACTATTCATTTTGGCAATGATAACCAATATTTTAGTTATTTTTCAGTACAGTATGCTACAACGTATACACTCTGGTACACTATCAGTCTAATTCACTGATCCTCCTGCAGTAACGAGCAGTTGGCAAGACTTGGAGTTATATAAGGACTGACTTAACAAACACACAGAAGACAAGATATGGTGAGCAAGATAGTGTCTATCCAAGCCCAGCTTGCTTCAAGAGTACAGGAGGACTGCATCTACAGGTAACACAAGAGGATGGTTTTGAGATGCAGCTGAAATCAACAGTGAAAGACAAGTAAAATAAGACAGAATATTACAAACAGAATATGCTTTTAATAAAACTGCCTCCTTTTCAAAACTATCAAATGGCTTTGGAGAAAACTGTTTTGCCCTATAATGATTTGGCTTTCCTCAAAATTTTCCCTTTTTTAAGTGGACTTTTCCTCCCTCCACCATTTTTCTATATCCCTTTCTATCTTTCAACCTCCCACTAGTCCGTTTTCCATAGGAGAAAGGAGAAACAAAATTAGGACAATATTTGTCAAGAAAGATTGGACCAGATGATCCTTGAGGTCCCGTTCAACTTGGTATTCTATGATTCTATGGAATTAGGAAAATGAAATTACAGCTGAACTTTTGAAAAACTTCCATTACAAAAATGCCAAATAAACAACAACAACAAAAAATCTGATTTGGAAAGTCAGATATTTTAATGAAAATAAAATATTTTCTTTCTTCAGTAGATTTACTGGAAAACTCCCATACCCAGTAACAAGTTCATTTATTTTCTTGTCCTAAAAGAAAAGAAACGGATGGTTCTGGTTGGCTGTTGGCTGCTTTTTAAAGCTTGCTTTCCTACATGCCAACTTGATTATGTGTTGGGAGAAAAAGGCAAATAATGATCTAAGTATAGATAAGTCCATAGTGCATGCACTGCTGAGGTGAAAATACAGTAGGTGAGGGCTCCCAGTGAGCAGGTGCTCAGTTGAGTCTGGTAGTGTCACATATGTCCACATATGTGGACATTTCAGTGTCCAAGATAATATAAAATGATACCTACATTTAGGTACCTGAATGGCTCTGTTGTATACTACTCAGACTGTATCCTCTTAGGTAAAATTACATCAATTTTCCTTGTATCAGTTCAGTCACCTTCAAAAAAAGAACACTAAGGTCTCTTGTGCATCACTTTGAAAAGTCTATTTAATCCATTGACAAAATTATAGACACAAAATACTAAAATACCTTGATCTATCTATCTAATGTATTGATATATTTTAGATCAGTAGATGAAGTGATGCTATATACCATGAAAATATTCCAGTTGACTGGCCAGAAGGAAAGTAAAACTCAGCCTTCCCCTGGAAGAAATCATGACTGCTCAACTGTGTCTTACGTGCTTTAGCACAATAGATAACTACTATATTAAGTAATAGTTAATAGTTTATTTTTCAGGTAAAACAATAGATGTCAGTAGTTTGCTGATAGAAATTTTTGTCCTTTTGATGGTCAAGTTCTAAATTACTGTGACAGACATTTCACTCAACCTATGGCAGTAAATGCTTAGAGATGGGTAACAGTGCCCATCCAGTTCACGCATACCTACCAGTCTGTGAGCTAGAACTTACAAACTTCCCAAGACTGCAAGTCACCTTGGAAAAAATTCCACATAGAACATCACACAGGCACATCCTTCTTCTTAACACAAGGCATAAGAAATCTATATTGTGACAAAAAATGAGCAAAAACCCCTCTGGATTATTGAGAATTTGCAGTGAGAATGAGGTGCCTCACGATTAATGCCCTGTTACAAGGATGCTGTAAACAAAACATTATTTTGTATTGCAAATAAATGGGTCTGCTAAGTACTGTGTAAATCCCCGCCAGGTACCAATGGTCCGTAGCTCTGACAAAAATGCATTTGCAGAGCACTTAGTGTCAAGAAATCCCATCTCTTGGTGCCAAAGGGTTAAGAGTCTCTCCAAATCAGAAAATAAACTCATTACAATGGGCCATTACTGGAGGAAGAAGAAGCCTCAAGACTCCTTCCCCATTTCTTTGTTGTGTTAGCAGGAGGAACCAAAGACTGTAATACAGGTTTGAGTGAACATAAAACAATAGTAAGCTCCATAAGGAGTGAGGATTCCAAAGTAAATAGAATACTGAAAGTCAGCAGAGGTAAAAGTTAACTTAATATAAAATACTTGACCCTTAGGTAAGGCATTAAGATGCTGTTTTGGCAGCCAGAAATGATAGCAGACTCGCTGAAAGGGTATTGGCTTCAGAAAGAAGACAACTACAATCCTAATCCCTTTTTCCTGCCACACACTGGAGATGAGTGAAACCCAAGGGGGAAATTCTTATTACAGCAAATAGGTGCAAGTCCAGAGGAAAAATTAAGTCAACTTGACAATTTACAAATTTCCTCTCAAGCATGAAAGGTGGATGAAAACAGAAGGTTATTTTTAAATCCAAACCACAGTATTTTGTATCTGTTAATATCACTGCCAAAGAATAAGGGACACGGGAAAAGAGTTCATAATAAACCCAAGCTTCACCTCACTGGAACAAAGCCAGGACAAAATAACTTTTGTCAGACAAGCAATATTAGAAAATCTAATACAAGGAACAGACATTTTTCCTTCTTCCCATCAGGGGCAGTGAGACCTAGCAGTTTATCCACAGCTTTCTGGGTGAAGATGCAAACCAAGGTAAAACCTGCTTATCCCCAACTTTGCTGGGGTAGGGATTATACAGCACACTGTTCCTTAGAAAAAAAAAAAAAAAAGATATTCCTTTGCTGTTTACTTCATGTTCCTCCTGATTTACTCCTCTGCAGACAAAAGAGGATTAGGTATAATCAAAGTTTGCCATCAGCATACCTGCACTATTCCACAAATGAAAGACCTTGAGCTTTGTGGAAAATACCCATACCATTAGGTGGGCATCTGCTTAATGATTATAGACCTCTAACACGTGTTTTGAAATGCACTGGCACACCAGGACCTAGCAGTACTAAATCTTGCTTTTGTAGGTGGAAAAATTGCAATCCATGTTATGTTACAGTGAAGCGATTGTACAGATCGAATTATATCATACTCACTACAGAGAGTCAGACACTCTCTGATCCTGAATCCTGGGCTCAAGTGCTCTTGCCTCCTTTCTGACATCCAGCAAGCTGCACTTTCACTGTGCATTTTGGGGCTAGAAAATACCCGCCTCTCCAAATGCATTGTGGTTTCGTTTTACAAGCATGATAATGTCAGTGAACATTATACCTGAGGCCAAAACAGCTCATTTAGGGATGAAATGAAGACTGCTGAAATCACATCCTTCCTTGCTGTTCCAAAAAGTGGTTGCTTGACTTTTTCTCCCCCATTGCAGAGCCAGATGCCTCTTCCTGTTGAGCGAGGAAATCAAAGCAGACCACTCTGTTCAGCTGCATGAGCTGCATCTTGAGCTGCATGAGCTCAAGGCACATGTGGCTGCCATGAAAGCGTGCTGTACAATGAGAAGAGATCTGATCCTGAGGAGCAGAGAAATGCTGGAGGAAAAAAACCTGCACCTCAGGGACTGGAAGAAGGAGTTTTGCCATTCCTTTGTAGACCAGAGAGGAGTCGAAGTGAGGTGGCAGATAAGATGAGAGATTGTTTTGGAAATCTGCTTTGTTGCTTCTCGCATAGGTCAGCCAGGTGGAGAAACACATCCATTCCTAGAGGCAGTCTGTGAAACTTAAGGCTGAAGCTGTGGAATGTTTTGCAGAGATAATTGCCCGGAGGAGAGAACATCAATTAAAATTCTGAAATGGAAAACATCACGGAGGCTCATAAACAGACAATGTTTAAATGTCTCTGACAGCAGATACGCTGGATTATAATTTGCTACCTCAGATAGAAAAAGGATGGCCAGCCAATAAACAGAACAAAAATATCACACCCAGTCACAACAAAATGCTACTGGAAATTTCCACACAAAGAGAGGAGTCCATCTGGTGGAGCATTTTTATGATTTTCCTCAATATGACTTATAGCTGACTTATAGCTCAATATGATATATATGTACCTTAGCTAGCATGATGGAGTCTAGTGTAATATAAACTTAATTACATAACTGCTAGCATGAATTGTGCTGTAATGCTATTAATATACAGAAAGTGCTTGCAAGATTGGGGCCTAAACTGCTACCTCATGCAAACTTTCCCCAAATCCCAAATTATTCTTTTTGAAATACTGCTCTTTTTTGATAGCCCCTAATTAAAGAATTGCTTGGTGGAGAGATCTATATGACTATCTATACAAGTATATAAATATTCATATAAATAAACCTATAAATATCTACAGATGAATATATAAATATTTTTACATAGAGAGATTTGAATAAGCATTAAAATACATCTTGGTTCCAGCAATGTTAACAAAATTATAACCAGGGTGCAGAAAAAAAATTCAGTTACTTTAGTTCTTAAGATTTGTCAGCACAGATTCGTCCTCTCTAATTTGGTACATTTAGTTAATAGCTGTAAGTTAGGACCTGGTCACCCTTGAATTTCTCTGTAGTTGGGAAAGAGGAAGATACTCTTTGACAAGGTGACTCTGATCTTTTTTTGGGGGTTGAATCACCCTCTGGAAGTGCCTATTTCATCCCCTGCCTAAGCAGCCAATGTAGGATTACTTCTTAATTATCATGCTAGCTAAAAGCTGGAAGTTGAATTTGGCCCCTAGTTCCAAATTCCTTGATCAGCCAAATAAAACAATGCCTCTCCTTTTCTAGTGCAGATCAGTAGAAAGGTGTTTGCAGTGAATTTAGTCTGATTTGCACAGTGGTTGTCCTCATCTTGGGACAGGCATCTGTGACCGATGACATCAATTCTAGAGATGCCAGTCAAACATGGCTAGCCTCAGATGTTAACCTTATAACTTTTTGACACCTAAAGTTACATGAGATGCTCCTCTCCCTCCTCTTTTCCTTATATGCATGTTTCCACTCATCTAGGTGAATCTCAGATTTCCTTGCAAAATCATCTCTTGAAGTTCAAGCACAGCTAGGATGAAACACAGCAGGTTTTTATCAATTGCTAACAACACTGTACCGTCCAGGACAGAAAATGATTTAAGCCTGAGTTAGACACCTAGGATCCATCACAGATAATAGAAAGAAGTAAACATCTTCAGAGGGCAATTAATCCGCAGGCTCAGTTTTGCTTTTGGTAAAGTGAAAGTCATTTTTGAGTGGATATGAAATGTAGAACTGTCTTGCAACAGTGATAAATATAAGAAGAGGTGAATAAGAAGAGTTAAGATAACAGTACAGCTGCTAAACATTTGAGCTAGGATTGTACAGGCTGGAATTCATCTCATCCAACTTCATCCACTTAAAAGATCATCACCGGCTCCAAGTTAATTATCTAGACTCCTTTCTAGTTGATGGAGAGAGATAGCATGATCAGAGGGTCTATCTACCTAGTGTCCATTATTGGCAGGCTGAAACAACCATGACACATGCCAGTGTGTGCCATCAACTTTAGCAAATACCTTGTTAATGAATTACTAGATGCCTATTTTTAGTCAACATAAGGGAGGTGAGATAAATTCCATACCAGACATTTCCTATGAAAGCGTATTTGCCCAATTTAACTATTGAGTTGGGAACGGCCACAGTTCTTCAAAAATTCTTCCACTTCATACGCTTGGGGAACGTAAGGCTTGGAAAAAGAGTATTAGCTCACCTAGTCTAACCACTCAGATATCCTCAGCTGTTTACTGCCACATAATTATAACTGCACTAAACCCAGTAATTTGTTTTTCCTTAAACATAATCTGCATTTGGCTACATTTGGCTACATTTACTTTCCAGTCTTGAACTGAAGACATCAAAAGCAAGAGAATTCTCCTCATCTCTGTATTTTGGTCTCAGAGCTCCACTACACATGTGCACCTTTTCCCCCATTTGAATTTCCCTGATCCATTGATCCTTGTTAAGACTTTATCTTCAAGATTCAAGAACCTTTCGTAACCCAGCACATTTCCCTTTGGAGGCAACTTGCATATGGTCACAAAGGAAACACATAACAAAGCAAGAAACCAAACCTTACACTCTGAAAGCTCAGGATAATGTCCAGATCATCAGCTCATCCATGCTGTTGACGGCACTTTGGAGAATGGTGGTGGATAATGGTTGTTAATGCAGCACGTAGAAAGGGTTTTATAGGTGAGACTGTGAGAAAGGACAGAGTTACCTCTGCCTCCTCCAGTCATGCACAGACCAGTGCGCTGTGGCTGGGGCACAACAGAAGAGATCTGTTTTTAAAGGACAGAAATTGCTCAGGAATTCAGCTCTGTATGGCTCTGGCCTCTCATGAGGCAGACTCTTTCCTACGTATCTGCTCCAACCTGTTACTAATGTAATAGCAAGTGTCCTCTGACTTTCATGGACCAGACAATGCTACCTGCAACACTGCAAGCACCAGGTGCCTATGAACCCCGCATCCCTTCTCCTCCTCCTCCTCCTCCTCCTCCAGCTTTCGTTCCTGGCACCCTGAGGTTACTGTGGCAAAGACCCATAAAAGGGCACAAAACTTTTACAGAAAGTGGCAGATTTCATGCATGCGAAAGTACCTTCTCTCTCCCTGGGACTTCACCTTGTTGTTGTGAACTGAAACTCTCCTCTCTGTCTGCTGCACCCCACATAAAAAGAAAATTGTTTCTCATAAATTACTTCGGAAATGCACATTGCATGTTAATTGTAAAATAAACAGTTTAAATTCATTTCATTGAGCACAACATCAGAAAGAAAATGAACCAACTGCAGTAGATTATTTTTGTTGGATAGGTTTCAATCATCTTTACTGATGCCCTTCATTCTTCTCCTGATTACCATCACTAAAAACCCCCGTAGCAAATTTCATCTGAGTATCTAAAAATAGAGATATTTATAACTTGGCTGTTTTTGTCTCACATCTCTCCTCCCCCTTTCCTCCTTGCATTTCTGATCAGACTTATTTCAGACCCTGGCTAAATATGTGAAGCACCCATACAAGGACTACGTACAGGGGCAGAATTTGGGGACTTCACCACCTTCTTTTGTATCTGTAATGTAGCTAGCCAAAGGAGCAGCCCCAGTCCATTCCCAGTTGCTCTGCCAGGGGTTGTCGTCCCATGAGACTTGCTCTCTCAGCTGCTTATGTGAACGCTGCCTATCATCATTCTGATTCAGCCAGGTTAGTAAAGACTTCCTAGTTAGACCAGTTAAGATAACCTAGTTCATTTCCACTAAAGAGAGAGAGGAACAGATGACACAAATAGTCCATCCAGCAGACCAGTAAGAGCAGAAGTGAACAGAATCATAGAACCACAGAAGGGTTTGGGTTGGAAGGGACCTTTAAAGACCATCTAGTCCAACCCCCCTGCAAGGAGCAGGGACATCTCCAAACAGATCAGGTTGCTCAGAGCCTCATCCAAGCTGGCATTGAATGTTTCCAGGAATGGGGCATCAACCCCATCAACTGGTTGCCCATCAACTCTGGGCAACCTGTGCCAGTGCTGGGCAGGGAACAACAGCTTCTTTAGCCAGCTGCACTACAGCCATTGAGATGTGTGATCAAGGCCTTAGTGCAAGTCCTCATTTGGAATAAAAGCCTATCAACTTCTCTCTGGAGAGGAGCCGTCTGATAAGGTGGATGCAAAACCAGCAAATTTCACAAGTCTCAGAGATGGGTGAATGTCACCCTTCTGAGTTTCTCTTTGATCTTTTGGTTGACATCCCCAAAATTAAGCAATTCGTACTGAAGCCAGGAGCCTACATGTTGAGCCTACGCAGTCACTTTGTAGGTTGTAAGTCATACCTTAAGGCACAAGATAACTTAAAACCTAGCCCAGGCTTGTTTAAAATTCAGTTCAGGTTCATAAAACTACAAACCCTCAGTGAACCCTGTGAACTTGGCTCAGTTTTAGGGTTTGAACAGTCCAGGTCTAAACACATTTAAAATACTTTTTTTTTTTTTTTTTTTTTTTAAAAAGGAGCCTGGGCAAAAACTGAAAGCCTTGGGAAAAGTTCCTCTGCATCAGAAAATAGCTAATACATCAAGTTATGGTTTCTTAATGGCATTCAATTAACGCATCACCGTTGTTAGTTGATTAAAAATTAACTGTGAATACACATTTAACATTTAGTACTTACAAATGTTCCTTGATTTATTAAAATTGTCAGGAGTTAAGGAGTCTTGGGATAAGCAAGGAATATTTTCATTGCCTATTTTGGTAACTCTGTAATGAAGCAAGCAGCTTTTAATACAGAATTCAGACTTGCTGAAAACTTTTCTGTAAAGTGCATTATAAATCATTCTTCATGTATTAAATACTCACTTTGCTCAACTCACGTTGTTGACAAAAGCGTGTATTGCCTAGCAGCAGTTGCACTGGAAGAAACCCTCTTTTTCACGAGTGCAGCTGAGTTTCCACTCATACCGCTGCTTGCTAATGAGGAATCCTCCAAAAAACACTCCTTTCTTTGGAATAAGCTGATGCCTCATCCCTGGGTCAACAGCAGCAGAATGGCACTACGGAGGTTTTCTACACTGACTTTACACCCTATACTTCATAAATTTGGACAGGTCAGTACTGATGCTGGATACAGGGCTGACTCCGACTGCACATGCAGTTTCTGTGATCACACGTTCAAATAGACATTTAAGCCTCTGAAGAAATATTTGTACTCTCAGATGTGGCTAATGTGTTTATTGAACCAGGTCCAGGCAATGACAGGCATGAGGACACTGCGGAAATAGAAACAGTCCAACCAAGGAGTAGCAATAGCAGTGCAAAGTGCTCAACATTTCAGCTAAAGAAGTCAGGGGAAAGAGGGCTTTCATCCTGTCTCAGCACTGACATTTCAGATCTGCCTGCTTAAGCCCATGATTATGCCTCTGTGATTAAGTGTGTGACATATGGATGCAGATCACAAAAACAAGACCCCTACAACGTGAGCATTTGGTCACCCTGCTCGGGAGATGTTGACAAAAATCTTTTAAACACAGAAGTTGGTTTCCAGCACTATAATTTTCTGCTTTTGCCCTCCCACATTGCTCTACCATCAGTATAACACAAATACAAATGCGAAAAAAATGAAAAAAAAAAAAAAACGGT
>JAAGAY010137081.1:0-18672 GCA_011801015.1 Ardeotis arabs | reverse complement strand
CCTGATCTAGTGGGGGATGTCCCTGCTCCTTGCAGGGGGGTTGGACTAGATGACCTTTGAAGGTCCCTTCCAACCCTAACCATTCTATGATTCTATGATTCTATGAAATATCTAATGCATCACTCTGATGGGGAGAACATGGGAGTCAGGAGAGTTGGCTGTTCCCTGATACTTTTGGGGAAGAGGAGTGACTCTACCCAGTGCAACATGAGAAAAAAGCAGCACCTGAACAGCAATTGGCATCAAAACATGCACACATACACAGTGCTGACCTTGGATGTTGTCAACAACAGTGGATGGGAAGGGGGCTGCTAACAGCTACATTTGTACTTTGGCTCTTCGAGGAGGTTGTGTCTTTTTAAGTACGTACTTAGCTCTCTAATGACCCTAAAAGAAAATGCAAGTGATAATTGGACAATCTGTATCTGTCAGAAATTGAGATTTTAAACAAAAGTTCATTTGGCATTCTTTCTCCCTCCCCTCCCTTGATATATGTTGTGTGACTATTTATTAGGTAGACTTTAAAATCCCTTTTGCTCTCCCAACAATTACACACGTAATAAAAACAATAATCACAGTGGGTGGAGATTGAATTTCCTTTGCTTTTAACAGAAAGGACAGCCTGGTAAAAAAAATTAATGGAGTTAATTAGTTGAATATAATTGCAAATCCCTTGGAGTTGAAATGTGCTGCATACCAGCAGAAAATGCTATTTACCATATGGTATTGAAACACTCTGGAACAATGTCTTTTCCTCTACTATTTTCTGCAGACTGAGCATGGACTTGGATTATTTGTGGCTTCCCAAGTATCTGAGTTATGCCAGCCAGCTCCCTGAGTACCCCGAAGCAACAGCGAACCATACTTGTTCAGTTCATAACATTTACTAAAAAAATAAACAAACAAAAAAAAATTCTGGATTTTGCAAAGCTTTTAATGAAAGCCTAAAGTTTCACTTTTCAGTGGTTTTGGGAAACTTTCAGAAACTTTTTTCCTCTAAGAGTCCAGTTAAGATCCCCTAACTCACTAGTAAGCAGTGTTATTAAGCACAGTGGAAGAGTCTTTAAGAGAAGTTATCAAATACTACTAGGAAATGGTTGTGTACTTACCATGGATATAATTTAGAATAAGAAAGAGATTTAAAAAAGAGGAAAACATAGTCAAATATTTATTTAGCATGGCTTTCATATTGAAAAAAGAGAAAGAGACTTTGCCAGGCAACTATGCATATTTATTTATAAAAATGTATTTATTTATAAAAAAATTAAAGTTTGACAGCTTTGATACAAAGAAAACAGAAATGACGCACAACAAAGGCAGTTATTGTACTTAAAAAAATGTTGTCAGATAAAGAACTCAAGGCAAGTGACCATATCACCTTCTTAAAAAATAGTTCCTCTGTGGATTTCTGTCCTTACCAGTGATTTGCCATTGTTCATTTTTAGGATACACATCAACATCCACTCCGCACTCCCGCAAAAACTCCCAGACCTACTAAGAAATATCCATTCTGCTCTCTTAGACTTATGTCACTGGAAAATTGCTCTCCAAGCTCCTCAGCTTCTTTTCTTGTTGTTGAAGAGATACACGGGGACTCACACTAGTGCTTACAAACTCTGAAATAAGTGAAATAAAAGTTCATTTTCAAGCTATAAAAGTATATTCAGATCTTACAACAGAAACATTGCCTTAATTACACTTGTAGCTCAGTTTTTTGGTCTTTTCTTCAGTTTTATAGCCCTGTTAGTGCTATCAGGTCAATAAAGTTAGCAGCTTTAACTGAAAAATTGGCAGTAAATGTTTTCAAGCTTCATTGCTCAGATAGGGTAATTATTGTGATGTGTAGATTTTCCTCTCGTGAAAGTAAACACTTATATCACATGAATAAGTAGGCCATCGTTTTAGTTGTTAAATCTGTCAGATCAGCAAGTTGTTTTTTTCTCCATACAGTGTGTAAACTGAAGGTGAATAATACGAATGAGCAAAGCCAAGATTAGAAATCCTAAATTTTGCAAGAAACACCCCCTAGACATGGGAGAACTCATGGAAGTACTGCTGTTAGCTTCATAGAATCATAGAATGGTTTGGGTTGGAACGAATCTTTAAAGGCCATCGAGTCCAACCCACCTGCAAGGAGCAGGGACATCCCCAACTAGATCAGGTTGCTCAGAGTGTCATCCAACCTGGCCTTGAATGTTTCCAGGGATGGGGCATCCACCACCTCTCTGGGCAACCTGTTCCTGTGTTTAACCATCCTTAGCGTAAAACTTTTCTTCCTTATATCTAGTCTAAATCTACTCCCTTTTAGTTTAAAGCCATTACCCCTTGTCCTATCACTACAGACTGCTAAAAAAGTTTGTCCCATATTTCTTATAGGCCCCCTTAAGTACTGAAAAACCACAATAAGGTCTCCCTGGAGCCTTCTTTTCTCCAGACTGAACAACCCCAACTCTCTCAGCCTGTCTTCATAGGAGAGATGTTCCATCCCTCCGATCATCTTCATGTCCCTCCTCTGGACCCACTCCAACAGGTCCATGTCTTTCCTGTGCTGAGGACTCCAGGGCGGGACACAGTACTCCAGGTGGGATCTCACCACAGCAGTGTGGAGGGGGAGAATCCCCTCCCTCAACCAGCTGGCCACGCTTCTTTTGATGCAGCCCAGGATATAGTTGGCCTTCTGGACACCGAGAGCATATTGTCAGCTTATAGCCAGCTTTTCATCCACCAGCATACCCAAGTTTTTCTCCTCAGGGCTGCTCTCAACACCTTCATCCCCCAGCCTGTATTGATACCAGAGGTTGCCCTGACCCAGGTGCAGGACCTTGCGCTTGGGGGCAACCCCTGGTATCAATCAGCTTTAGGGTCTTTGATTCAAAACAGGTCTCTGATTCAAAACAGCAAGAATTTAAAATATATAGTACAATAAAATATATAATTTACAAAGTAGGGCTGGCCATGCAAATTGGCTTATGATACTCAAAAATTTTGAAGTGTTAGCACCTTTTTACTGAGATTTTCAATAATGTTCACAAAATGCTGTACATTTACCCCCCATAGTTCTAATATGTACCCCTCCCAAGTTCAAGGCAAAATTGAACTGAAAGTGAATAAAAGTACTTATGAGCGTTAAAAGTGTTTAATATATTTTTCTCCTTCTGCTTCCTTTTGTGGGTCTTATCAGTGGCAGATTTCTTTTAAAACAGGGAGTCGATGTGACTAAAAAATAAAGGAGACAATATGTTCACATGCCTCTGTCATTCTGACTTCATTAAAGTCAAATGTTCCCTTATTTTTAGACTAGTCAGTTCTGTCTTAGTGAACAAGTGGAATTATTCTTAGGACTTCTCAGAAGTCTTAGGGAAGTGAGAAACTACTGGAAGGCAGAACTTGTCAGAGGGTCTTTCCTAGCAGTAGCAGGCTTTAAAAATATGATCCTAATTTTCCATTTTCCATTAAGAAAATCACAGATGATTTCTCTCTGGCTGCCCCTTGAAGTCAGCAGCTTAAAGATAAAGCTGTCAATTCTTGCTAAAGCAGACTTTTTCAGGAATCCTAAAAAAATGTTTACATTTATTCCAAAGAAGATGAAATTAAAAACCATAGAATCATAGAATGGTTAAGATTGGAAGGGACCTTTAAAGGTCATCTAGTCCAACCCCCCTGCAAGGAACAGGGACATCTCCAACCAGATCAGGTTGCTGGGAAGCCCTGTCCAACCTGACCTTGAATGTTTCCAGGGATGGGGCATCAACCACCTCTCTGGGCAACCTGCTCCAGTGTTCCACTATCCTCAGTATAAAATATTTCTTCCTTATGTCCAGTCTGATTCTGCTTCCTTCTATTTTAAAACCATTACCACTTGTCCTATCACAACAGGCCCTACTGAAAAGTTTCTCCCTGTCTTTCCTGTAGGCCCCCTTTAGGTACTGGAAGGCGGCTATAACGTCTTCCCGGAGGCTTCTCTTCTCCATGCTGAACAGCCCCAACTCTCTCAGCCTGTCCTCACAGGAAAGGTGCTCCAGCCCTCTGATCTTCGGGGCCCTCCTCCAGACCCGCTCCAACTAGTCCATGTCCTTCTTATGTTGGGGGCTCCAGAGCTGGACACAGTGCTCCAGGTGGGGTCTCACCAGAGCAGAGTAGAGGGGCAGAATCATCTCCCTTAACCTACTGTCCATGCTTCTTTTGATGCAGCCCAGGATACGGTTGTTTTTCTGGGCTGCAAGCACACATTGACGGCTCATGTTGAGCTTCTCATTCACCATCACTCCCAAGTCTTTCTCCTCAGGGCTGCTCTCAATCCATTCTCTGCCCAGTCTTCATTTGTGCCTGGGATTGTCCCAATCCATGTGCAGGACCTTGCACTTGGCCTGGTTGAACTTCATGAGGTTGGCACAGGCCCACCTCTCCAGCCTGTCAAGATCCCTCTGGATGGCATCCCTCCCCTCCAGTGTGTTGACGGCACCACACAGCTTGGTGTCATCGGCGAACTTGCTGAGGGTGCGCTCTATCCCACTGTCCATGTCGCCGACAAAGATGTTAAACAAGTCTGGTCCCAATACCGACCCCTGAGGAATGCCACTCGTCACTAGTCACTACTTGGACATTGAGCTGTTGACCACAACTCTCTGAGTGCAGCCATCCAGCCAATTCCTTATCCACTGAATGGTCTGTCTGTCAAATCCATATCTCTCCAGTTTAGAGACAAGGATGTCATGCAGGACAGTGTCAAATGCAAACAGACAACCCTCAACACAGTCTACAGGATAGACATTTCCTTCTTGATTCATAGCTTATTTAACCTCTTGTCCCATTCACTACAAACAATATAAACCACCATCTTTTGATATCACCATGCTACTTGATGTGGCACTGCGTAAAGGGATGTGCATCATATCATGGAAATTTCAGTTTCTGGAAGCATTACCCAGGGACTGGGCTTAATACAACTAGGTCTGCTTCTTAACTTTGCTAACCAGGCAATGTGCAGCTAAAATGCTTTTGCTGTAGGAGCTAGTGTCAGGGGCAGTTCCTTGGGGATCATCTATCCATATTGCAACGTGCAGACATGCTCTTTGATTTTTTCCCGTCTCCAGTCATGCTCTGCTCACAATTCAGACACTCTAGAGACCGGACTGCTGAAATATTTTGATACCATCAGCCTGATTCTCTGTTTCTTTGCACACAAGTTGCCTTTGCCTTGTCAAGTGTTCTCCTGACCTGTGCAAAATGGGTGTAATTTACTATAAAGCAGAGTAGTTAGTTGTCATTTACAGTAATTTTTGTATGAGGATCCTAAAGTAGATGCAAATATATTTTAAACTTAACTTAAGACCCTTAACATACCACAGTACTGTATTGAGGTGTATACTGTCCTGCTCTTTGTACTAATTCAGCTAAGGATGTTTTCTTTTTCCTTTTTCTTTTGACTCACATAATGACACTCCCGTTCCATCTATGTGAGAGAATTATACAGCAAACATTCTCACAAGGAAAAATTTCCTCTTATGCCTCCTTAAGCAAACAAGAATCCTGTGCCCTGGAGCACTGGGGCTGCTTAAAGACCCAATCCAAGCAGTGCAAATTCAGGAATCCAACCATGCCACTTGTTCTGCTGGAATCTGTCAACCTGGAATATGTTTAGTTGCTATTACTATTATTATTGATTATTGCCTGACACTAAGCAACTATAGAATTTCCCATCCCTGCCCACAGGATACTTATGAATTAATTCAGTCACAGTAATTCTATTATTAAGTTTCAGTTTCCTGAAGCCCCAATTCAGACTGCTGAACAGTCACTGAAACAAAGACACAGTAAAAGAGAAGTTTCTGAAAAAGGCTAATGTTGTTTAAGGTGAAGGCGAGTAAAGGGAGAAGATCAGCATCAGTTTGTCATTCAGAATTTACCCACTTGTCTCAGTTCAACATTGAATACCAAACAGATGAGCTTATAGCTTATAGCCTTACCAGACAAAAAAGATGGGAGAAAAGTGTTCATCATCATTTAGCAGATGGTAAATAGAGGCACAAAGCATTAAGATTAGATTTTAAAAGCCATTTAGAAGCCTCAAGAGGCAGACAAAGATGAAATGTTATTTCTGAGGTTAAAGTTAGTACCTATGTGCGTCATGAAGTATCTACACTCTTTTAGAAATACAGCTTTAAGAAATTTGCCCAAGGTCACTGAGAAAATCTGTCACAGAGTATGTGGTAGGACCACTTTGCACAGATTACTTGTGAGTACAAGAGTATCTCTGCTGCCTTGAAAAGCAAAATACCTGTTCAGTGGTAATGGTTCTCCGTCCTCACTTCTGCAGTGCAGACAGGCCTGACTTGACTCTGTCTTTCTACCCTGGGGAGAGTTTCTTCTATTGTGCTCATATGGCAAGGAGACGGGTTGCCACAGATAAGTTACGCTTTAAAAAATAATTTATTTTATTACCATATTTGTCCACGAGCAGTGGCAATGAAATGTCTCCTTAAATTTTGTTTCAGCAATAAATAGAGGTATAATCCATAAGAAAGTAGACTTTTTGGGGAAAAAAAAAGCCCAATATTAGTTAAGCACTTTCAAAATCTGCAAATCTTGCTGTAGTGAGATCATAAGAGGAGACAAGCCAAACAATAATTTCACTGACTAGGTGTGCATTCCTGCTCATAAAGACACCAGAAAATCTTTTAAAGAGGCCTAAATATTCCTGAGAGAGCACAGCATCATCCGTGTCGTTGAGCTCAATAACCCACCCATCAGAAGCAATGAGGATTGCTTGCCTCAGGTTTTCTGCAGTGAAAGCACATCTGGAGTCAGATAAAAGAAAATGTTAGAAGATTTTAGGGCGGGGGCTGATGTTCCAACTGGGAGAGTTTGAGCAGCTCTCCCAGTTTTACTCCACGGATAAAAAGATGGCCAAAGAATGTCTTGCTCATGCATAAATGAATTTGTCTATTGCTCTGTCAGTCCAGTGCATCGGAACAGACACGACAGTCCCTGTTGCTCCCACAACAGAATAACGCTTCAAGCAGCCCCAAGGCTATGCAGTTCAGGTCAACAAAATAAACCAGCTCTGTAGAGCACTATCACACTCCTGACTGCTGGATTGACTGCTTCCAAGGCAGGCAGTCCTGCTCTCGTGGGCTGATCTTGGATGGCTGCCATACCCACATCCAGCTACTTTTCACTCCCCCTCCACAGTAGGACAGGGACAGGAATTAAGATGAAAAAGCTGATGGCTTGAGATAGAGACAGGGATATCACTTGCCAATTACCATCATAGGCAAAACAGACTCAACTTAGGGAAAGATAATTGAATTTATTGCAAATTTATTGCAAATTAAAATAGACTTGAATAGTGAGAAACAAAGACAAAAATTAAAACAACATCTTCTCCCACTCTGTACCCAGTTTTTCCAGCTTAACTTTACTCCTCCACTCCTGATTCCTCTACGCCATAGAGCTGCCATATATGACACAGGAGGCCTCTGGTGATCAGAGCAGACACCCTTGGATATCTCAGGTGTGCTAAGCACCTAACTTTCAGAGACCCTGAATAGATTGCATTATGTGTCTGTTAAAAGTATTAGTAAATCAATAGAGAATAGACCAAGCAGGCATTAGAGGTGAGGCTCACCTCACCTCACCTTCTGAAGTAGGCTTCCTATTCCAGAAGTCAGAGGTGAAAAACAGGCGACCTTCAGCCGCGATTCATTTGACCTGCTTCAGGCATTGATTTAGGATCAAACAAGTCATACCTTAGAAGTGTTTTTTTTCTTTTCCTCTGCTCTCTATAAAGTGATTCTTGGCCATAACTTGGATATAAGCATGGAAGGGTAAAGTTCAGTGAAATTAATCCCATTCTAGCAGACTATGAACAGTATAAGGGGCCTTATGTTGCACATGCTTGTCATCTTAACTTATTCTATCCATGTTTCTATTGTAGTTCACATTAACACTTTTTTTTTAATGTTGAACTAGAACTGATCTTAATGAATGCTGTTGACAAATGCAAAATGCTTAACTCCATTAAAAGAAGTGGCTGCTCAGAATTTGCCGTGATGTCTGCAGTCTTCAAAAAGACTATCATAGTCATGATCAAGGTTTGGCTTGGGGAAAATTAATTAAATGTCTTGCCAATTAAAATAGCTTTGGGTAATAGGAAATTAAGAATTAAAACAACAGCTTCCTCACCCTTTTATCCCAGGCTGAACTTCACTCCGTCACTCCTGACTTCTCCAAAACTCCCACCTGACTTGGCACAGGGGAATGGGTGTTATGGCCAGAACCCAATCACCCCTGTCAGCCACTCCTTTCTCTTCACACTGTTCCGCTACTCCCGTATGGACTCTCCACAGGCTGCCGTTTACTCAGGAAATATCCACCTGCTCCGCTGTGGAGTCCTCCGCAGGCTGCAGGGCAATACCTGCTCCACCGCGGCCTCGGCTCCAGGCTGAAGGGCAGCACTTGGCTGCAGCACCATCTCCTCCTCCTCTTCGTCCCATCACCTTGGTGCTCACACTGGTCTTTCTCACTTTTTCTTGTGTTTTTTTTAAACTCCCTCCTCTGCTTTTCCAGCATCTTGCCCTTTCTAAGATAAATTTTCACAGAGGCAGGACAGACTGCCTGATGAGCTCAGCTGCAGCTGCAGGGGCTCTGTCATGGAGCCGGCTGGGATCTGTGCTGTCCAGCATGGGGCAGCCCCAGCCTCTCAGGCCACTTCAGGGCAAAACATGCCAGCTGTGAGTTTTCCTCTCATCTCCTCCCTGATTAACACTGCTGCTTTGCTGTGTGGTCTTCTATATCCATCTTTACCCTGGAGGCCCAGGAAAGAGGAGAGAAAGCATCTAAAAGAAAGCTCTGGTATAACTTGTGCCTCTATGTGGGCTAGATAAAAAGGCCAAAAAGCTGTAGGAGTGGCAAGAGGAAAAGGATGTCCTATGAGGTGGAAAAAGGGAGTTGCTGTGGGATCAGGTAAGTCCATAAAGGGATCCTGGGCATAGGCTGACTGAGGGATCACTGCATTGCTATGTTGTGGCCTGAATAGAAGATCTGGAGATGCTATCCTCCTGTGGCCAGGTGAAACTGTGAGACAGGAGGCAAAAGCAGCTCATAGGGTGTGATTAGGTGAATGAGAATCTGTAAAACAAAGTGGCTAAGTAGGGAGTAAAAGGAGCAGGCAGAAATCCTGCTGTCTTGCAGACCTATTCTTAATTTTGCGCTTTTGGATCCTGACTTACGCTGATGACAATGACTACTGTTTTTCTAAAGTTTGTAGCTGGTAATATTGAGTGGGTGGAAAAGAACAGAGATCTTGGGTGCCCTGCACTGATCCATGGATTGATGGAGATGTTTGAGCAGTTTCTTTGTGTTTTCTTGGCTGTCTGCTGGATCAGAAATATCAGAGCAAGAGTAGGAGTTTTGTATAAATGGCAGGGAAGTTTGTTACTCAGAAGAGCCTTAGAATTACAGCATTTCCCTTAGAAAGTTAAGCGCCCTGTAAAAAAACCTCATTCTGACTAGGTTGAGATGCTATAGTTATTGGCCAATCTGGCTGATCTTTTCTCCTAAACTCCTTCAAGTCTTGTAAATAAATGAAATATTCACTGAGAAAGAAATTGACAGTCTTCGTAAACCAGTCCTGCAAACTTATTCTGTCATATCCAAGTTCGTACTCTTCAGCTGGCACAGAAAAATAGTGAACTGCACATATGTATTGCTTGAACTTATTACCAAACACTGTGCCATCAACTGTTCTCAAGCAAGTTTCGTTGTAGTCTGTAACCGGTTCGTAGGATTCCTATGCACAAAGCTCACCCAGCATATGATATTTAAAAGCACAACAGTATTTATTACTCTATTATAGCCTTGCATAAGCAGTTACAGTTCCTAGCATGAGCAGTTACAGCGTATTGTGTTCCCTTTGTGAGAGTCTTACCAACCCGACTAAGCCAGAGACACCGCCGAGCAGGAGGATGATGATCAGTGGGGTCAGAGCAGAGAAGGGAGGTAGGTGCAGCACCTTCAGGGCATCCCATGTTGTTCGTAGAGTGTGCTCTGGGTCCTTTCTCTCTCCTCTGCTCCAAGCCACCTCTGTTTATCCCCTCAGCAGGTTCAGTGGAAGAGTACTGACCAGGTGTTGATGCATGCGTGGCCAGTGCATGCAGCGAGGCCTGCCAAGTACGTGTCCTGCTGGCTAACAGCAGTTCCCGGATAGCAGCAACATCCTGCTCAGTAACAACCCTCCTAGTTCCCCTCTCCGAGATAACAACCCTCCTAGCTCCCCTCTCCAAGGTCGCATTCTCACAGCTGTGTGCAGCTTATAATTTCCCACAGTGGCCCTACACGGACCATCACTGAGATCCCTCACACATAGTCCTACTCCAGTTTTGAATAAAGCCATATTCTGAAACATCTGCTTTTCATAAAATGGAAATTTTGCGTTCTTTTCAGCCCTAAATCCTTGAAACATTTTTTCTTCTCTCCCAGCTGAATAAGGCATTATTTGCTACTGCTTTATCAAAGTGGGCTGGTCCTGGGGTGACAGTAATACAGTAGAGGCAAAAAGGCTCATTTATGACCATTGATAAATTCCTAAATTAAAGGCTGTAAATAACATGCAAAGATTTTTATTAAGGTCATGATCTCAAATGCTCCTAAGTCAATTGGAAGCTGTCAGATGACATCAGCTCTTCAGGTTTGGTTATGTTATTATTCTTGTCACATGTGTAAAGCAACTTAGACTAACAATGCTCTGATGTCCAAGGACACTTTCTCTTTTTGTTTTCTTTTACTTTTTATTTGCTTCTGATTTATCTTCATGTTATATATGTACAGAGAATCTTAAATATTGTCTGTACACTTTCTGAACAAAAGCCTGCAGTTTGGTAGATGATAAACAAAGATCTATTTTATCCTGTGATTGGCGACAGACGCTGAGTCACTTACTTAGATATAATTACGTTCAGTTGGTAGCTCAAGAAAATAATGAGGTACATTACATTAGAAAATGAAATAACAGCTATATTGTTGAAGCTATCTATCTCAGAAAGTTAGCTAAACAACTGATGAAACCCAATTCCTACATCAGAATCAGGCAGTACCTGTTTCTTAAGAGATGGCTGAAAAGACAAGACCTTAATTGACCAAGAGGGAGAATACCACTGGGTTAAGTTCTTCCAATAGCTGATGGTCCTTACTTTGAGTTTAATGCTTGTTAAAAGATGAGATTTTAACTAGGAATTCAATGAATGTTCTCCCCTGCAAGCTCTTCAAATTACATTTACTCACACACTGACCCCCCTATTGTACTTTTCTCATAAAGTCACAGCAGAAAGTTCATGGTGTATCTACTAACTTTGAAAAAGATAGGCTCAGAGGCAAGTCTGAGAGCCATATGACCTTTTTTGCTCAGGTTAGCAAAGTTAGAAAATTTCAGACAGTAATCACAATATGCTTTAAAATATTCCAGCTCACCTGTAACCTCCCTCCCCCTTTTCCTTTCTTTTTTTTTTTTTTTTTTTTTTTTTTTTTTTTTTTTCACTTTTTGTTTAATAAAAAAAGGACCAATTCTGCTTGGGAATGGAGAGCAAAGCTTCTTTGACCAGCTGAAATCATGTCTTACGCTGATCTCAGTGCTTCTCCGTACCGGTCATGCCTTTTGGGATAAATTCCCACCCAGGAATAGGGCCTTAGCAAAGAATCCCAGAACTTGTACTGCATTGCTGGGATGGAGAGTGAAAGGGGGGAACTTGCCTCACAGCAAAGCAGAGTCTGGCATGTGTTCTGCTGTGTTACAAAACCTATTGGCTCCTCTGACACCTGGGATGCAGGTGTTCAGTATTTAAAACATAGATATCTGGAATCTTTAAATTTCTCTATGTTTAGGGATTTAATCTGTCTCCTGGCATTCCATTATGTGTAGAAGTAGAAGAGAGGGGGAAGCCTGGAATTTTTTTATTTAGTCTGGAAGAGGGCTACCTCCATACAGGCATTTCTTATTCCAGCAGATAAAGATGCAACTGTTGAATCTTTAACAAGCACATCCTTTTTCCCTTCCTGTTGGTTAGGTGGTGTCATTTAATAGGTGCTACTAAACACCACTGCAAACATCTCTAAGCAGTCTGGTTTTAAAGCCACAGACCTGTAATGAGGTGGATGTGAGGACAGGCATTGCTGTAGAAGCACATCACAACTGCTTAGTTTCTTGTCTTTGCTGTACTTCACTGAATTTCTGTCTGCAGACTAGGCTGAGGTTATTCTAGAGATTGATTTTAAACAAAAAGATCTCCCAGGAAAACCGACTTTTTTTGTGGTTGTGTCTACTTAAAGACTTTTGTGTAAATCACAAAAGAGAGGGGAAAAGAATAGATAAAAGTGCTTTTCTCTGCAGCTGCTTCTTTAACATACAGAAATTCAGGTGTGATCCTTCTGCAGAACTTCTGGTTCAGCAAAGGTTTTAAGCCGATACCGAAGTTTGAAGTTGTGAGTAGACATGAGCCACTTGAAAATCAGTAAGACTATTAATGTGCTTGAAATTTAGTGTATATTTAGATTTCTTTGTGAATAAGGGCCTGGAATTTCAATCTGAGGTCTCCGGTGGGAGCATGGAGGCTCTGAGGTTGCGTAATCACTGGTGGCGGACAAGTAGTGCTGTGAAAGCTGTTTCTCAAAGGGCCTCTTGTCCAAACAAAGCTTGTGGAACCCAGCCCAAACTTTGGCCTCAGTTCCCCCGTGGAAATCCAGGAGCCGCACTGATTCAGTGGGAGGTGAGAGAGGTGTGTTACATGGGAGTTGTAAACTAAGCTGATGGTTGTGCTACAGACTGCTTTCTGGTATCTTTGTCTGTCCTGTCATGCTTGAACTTTCCCTTGTGTTTTTGATGTTTAAAGTTAATATAATTTGTTTTAAAAGCCCTCTGATTGTGCAAACACTTAATCATCTGTATGAATTTACTCATTTGGGCATACCTACCGCTACTGATAGGGTGACTGCTGTGAATATCACTATGCACATGTTAAGGCTGGTAAAGCTAAGCCCCAGATGTGTAAACGTAGCTCCAGCTAGAAAGTGTGGATGAGCAGTCTTATTTCCCTGGAGTATTGGCGTGTTTGATGCAAATAATGTCTTGGAAAAGGTTTTATAGTAAAACCTACAATTATCCCTTGATTGAGTAATTTTAAAAACACAATTCAGACATTGACCTTCCATGGCAGTGAAGAAGGACATACACTGAAAGCTATTTCAGGTTATCCCTGATTCTGTGTGAATGCAAAGTATTGATTAAAGCAGCTCACTAGAGCTCACCTGGCCAACCTAGTAGGCAGGGAAAATACCCAAAAGCTAATTCAAAACCTGTATTTTCTTACTTGGGAAAATATATTCTTCAGACTGAAGGACCCTAGACTATGGAAGTAAACTTTAAATTGTTTTGTATAAATGAAGCCCTAGGCAAACTTCTTAAGTTTTGTTCATTTAAATTCAATGTTCCGCTCTCAGTACTAAAGTAGGTAATGTTATGTGATGAATATATTTCAGATTTTGAATGTAATAGTGGCTTTATTTTTCTCTTTTCCTTTGGTTAAGTTTTACCAAAGGTCTGTCCTTGGGTGTGTGAAGTGTGTTGTTGAGTGGTTTCCCACTTGTGCTTTTCTGACAATTAACAGCACCAACCATAATTCTAACAGCCATGTAGGAACAAATATTTTTTGAAAGCAAAACTTAAATTTTATATAACAGATCAGAAACTAGTAACTAAGTAGAGGTAGGAAATACATTGTTTCCAACAGCAGTTTCTATTTGTAAGAAATACTGTTAATTGAGTGTGTGTTGACTACTCTTATAAATGAATGGGCAGTGATAAGGACAGGTGTACTGTCTAATGGGCTTAGACTTCCAGATCTGATTTTTTTTTTTTTTTTTAACTGTGGATAGGAAGAAATCGGGATCACTTCCAACACCAGTGGTTTAGATGGTTCTTTTGCATTAATATTGAATTAGAAGTTTTCTTTAAATGCACACTGAAATTCCTGACACTGTAGCACTTCATGTAATCATCCACAATAACAAGTGTAATCACAAAATGATTTTTTTTCACCATAAGCGTTTTCTGTAGTCTGTCTTTTGTCAGTAAATGTTTAATTGTTAGTGCAAATATCTTCTTTTCCTGAGAAAGAAGTACAGATCATTGATTGTACCATTTCCTTCAAAATGAAGGGCATTGCATAGTAACTAAAAAGAAATAAAAGATTTATAGTATCTTTTACAAACTTTCTTTCTTCTCTTTGTGTTTTGAATGGTGTGTTTTTCCCCAGCTTTTTGTAAAACTAGTGATTTCTCATGATGGATGCATTGGACACAAAACAATCAATGTTTTCACTGATTTCACATGTCAGGTCAAAATCTGCCTCCTCAGTTGTGTTCTTGCTCCAAAGAGAGAGGAAGAATAATCTCTGTACAAGGCCAGATCATCAGCTGCTTAATAGGCAATAGCTGTATTAAATCCAATGAGGATCTGGTCCATAATTTAATTTTAAAAGTGGAAAATGAACTCAGCAGAAGATCATATAATATTAGTTGGCACCCGGGCTTGTCTTGTCTGCCAGCAACTGTTAAAGGAACAGAGGTAGAGTCTATGAGAGGGAGAAATGACAGAACATCAGAACTCACGGGGAGTTTTTAGAAAATCTGTACAACTGTTCAGTTTGTGTGATGTTTTATCTCTTGGAAGCTCCAGGGATGGAGTGAGATCTATGTTCAACCTGCACCAGCCGCAGGGATGTTTCTTACTGAAGGTGATGAGGGTGGTTCATTGTAGTAAGACATTATATCTGTAGGGTAATGATTCTTAATTCATCAAAGCCTTCTACTTTGTGCACATCCACAATGACAAAAACAGCGATACAACAAACAAATCCTGCTTCTCCCTGAGATCCTGACCAGAAAGAGCAATTTGAATCTCACACAAAAGCACCAAGTCAGCTCAAGCAGGAATACTTTGAGTGAAACCTGAGGAAATTTAGCTGTAACAAGATGAGACTTCTGCTGAAAGTACTGGTGGAGCTCTTCTGTGGGTTGCAGCTGTCCTTGACAGCCTTCTCATAGGTGTGACAGAGTGAGACAAATTCTTCTAACAGGGACAGCAGCTTTTAATGCTCAGGACCGCAGCTGGGATTCCACCATAACATTTAATTCCTTGCTCTGACATGGGCTTAGGTGACTTTGAACAAGATGTGTGAGGTACCCAGCTGTGTTCTATGTGACTGCGAGAGTGCCTGAATTTTCAGGTGTCTGATATTAGATCTGACAAAGAACACGAAGAACCAAAAATGTGAGTTGGGTGTCTGAATCAATACCTGAAAATCCCTCCTCAGCTGTCACCTAGCACTGGAGGCTGCTAAACACTGAAGCTTGATTTTTTTAATTTTTTTTTTTTTCCCCTCCTTCTTTATTTACTGTATTTGTTTACCATAGCATTTCCAGAATCTTGAGGTTCTAGGCCTTTTTCTCACCCAGAAGTTTCTCCAAGTAGATAAAGTAAAACAGCTTGTGACTTCTCTCAGGCTGTGCCCATATGGAAGGAGATCCAGCAAGCAGGATCCTGCCTCACATCCTAGTGGCAATAGGAAGGTTGAATCCCTGTCATCCCCAGGTAGCAGAGTAAATCAATTTTCAATCTTCTTCCATCCTGAAACATCACTACATCTCTAGGACGTTGTATAAAGGAAGGTTGCCCACCATTAACACCCCCTCAGGCTGTCTTCATAAAGGAAAGCCAGTCTAAGTTTTAATTTGCAAGAGTGATTGCCACTCACTCACTCCTAAGAGCTCTAAACTGCAGCAGAAGGCTGCAGCACTACAAGCACTACAAGGGAGGAGTGGGGAACAGTGGACTTGCAGAATCACAGGAAATCCTTCAGGACGGGAGGGACCTCTGGAGATGATCTAATCTACCCTCCTGCTTAAAGCATAGGCAACTAGAGCAGATTGCTCCAGGCTGTATTCAGCCAGATTTTTAATAACTGTAGTGATGGAGACCAATGACCTCTCCAAGCAACCTTCCACCTCTTATATGCTTTTTTTAAATGTCTGAGTTTTGTCAAGAACTCCTTGATCATCCATGACACCTTTGCTTGACTTCTTGCACATAGGGATGGACCATTCTGGAGCTTGGAGGAGGTGACTGATGAACATCAACCAGGTGTTATGGACCTCCTCTACAGGACTGTGTCCATGGGATTCTTCAAAGCAGATCCCTGAGCAGGGCAAAGTCTGCTTTCCTGAAGTCCAGATTCTGATCCTGCTATTTGCCTTGTTCCTGCATCTGAAAATCGTGAACCACACTATCTTGTGGTAACTGCAGCCAAGGCTGTGCGGGACCTTCCCATGGCCATCCCCAAATAGTTTTTCCCTGTAAGCTCTCCAGAGAGCATCTCACCTCATTGGCTCCTTCATCCTGTGTCAGAAAGTTGTTATCAATATACTCCATAAACCTCCTGGATTGCTTGTGCCCTGCTGTGTTGCCCCTCCAGCAGATACTGGGGTGGTTCAGGTCCTCCATGAGGAGCAAGGCCTCCAATCATGAGGCTTCTTCCACTTGTCCACTGAAGAAGGCTTCATGTACTTCTTTCCAGTCAGACAGTATGTAGCAGCCACCCACTACAGTGTTGCCCACATTGGTCTACCTGCTAACCCTGACCCATAAGCTCTCAGCAGCCTTACCACGCATCACCATGCAGAGCTCCATGTATTCCAGCTGCTTTCATGTAAACATCAAGTTTACCTCCTCACCATCCTGGTCTGTCCTTTCTTAAGAGCCTGTATCCATTCATTGCAGCCTTCAGTTTTGTGGGTTATCCCTCTACATCTCTGTGATCCCAGTGAGATCATAACCCTGCAACTGCATGCAAACCTCCAATTCCTATCATCTCCATGCTGCATGCATTAATGCAGAGGCACTGCAGAGAGGCCCCCAATGTGCTTATTTCCCAGACAGCTTGTCCTACAGAGCTGTCCTATCAACACTTGTTATTTCTGTGCATACACTTTGTGTGAGTCCCCTTTAGTCCTCTTCTGCTATTTTTAAGGCCTCTCTTTTCCACATGAATCTGCACCCTTTGCTTGACCACTCAGTCTGCCATTTCTCACTTCATTGTGGGTCTTGATCTCCCTCCTTCATCACTCCTGTGTTAAAGCTCTCCTCACCAAGCTGACCACCTGTTGGCAAAGACATTTTTCCCTTCATGGTCAGGTGGATCCATTCTCTTCCAGCAGTCCTTGAAACTCAAAGAAGGTCCAATAGTCATAGAAGCCAAATATCCCTTTTGCCAACATCAGCTGCACAACCAATCATTGACCAGCAGGATCCATCCAGTCCATCTCAAGCCACTTCTGTTCACCAGCAGGATCAAGGAGAAAACCACATGGGCCCCCATGCTCTTGGCCACCAGAGTCACGTAGTCATTTGTGATATGCTCCAGATATGCTCCAGCCATGTCATTGGTGCCCATGTTGAAAAGCAGCAGAGGGTAATAGTCTGAGGGATGGACAAGCCTCAGTAGCCTGCACCCCCGATCTGAGCCCCTAGTGAGCAGCAAACCTCCTCAGACAGCAGGTCAGGTTGGCAGATGGGATCCTGTGTCCCCAACAGCAGGGAGTCAGCCTCTGCTGTCACTTACTGCTCCCTCCTGGTGCTGCCACGTGGCTCAGGCTTACCCAGCTCCGGTGTTTCATCACAGAGCTCCCAGCCACTCACCTGCCACCAGGGCACTAAACCTATTCTGTAGTTGCAAGTCTTCAGGAAAAGCAGAAGCCTTCCTCCTGTTTCCAAAAGTGACAAGTTTCCAGCCTTCACCATTATGGGAGTGTCTATTTTCCAACCCAATAAGCACAGGCTTTGCCTGTCCTTCCTTCAGGACAGCTGGAGATTCAGGCTCCTCTTGTACCCAGGTCTCAGGATCCCGTCAACCTCCTTTTCATCATCTCTGATGCTGCACAGTCTGCCGACCTCCTGCTGCAGATCCTTTACCTGGTGATACATATCCTCCACCAGCACACACCTACAGACATGGAGCCCGTATTCCCCAGCCCAGCAAGAAGCCCCAGGAACTCCCTGCAGCCCGAAACCTGCAGAGCTGCATCCTCTCTGCACTGGGTCAGCCTTGGCTAAGGGCCCAAATCCCCAAGTCATTCTCTCCTACTGAGGGAGAAAATAGGATGGGTTGTTATAAAGACATGGGTCGAGATAAAGACAGGGAGTTCACTTACCACTTGCCATCATGGGCAAAACAGACTTAACTTGGGAGAAAATGTAATTTATTACGAACTAAATTACATTTGTGTGGTGAGAAGCAAAGAAAACTATTAAAACAACACCTTCCCCCCTACACATGCACACCCTTTCCCCCTGCCCACCTTCCCCCCTCCACCCCCGACTCCTCTCCCCGAGGGGCGCAGGGGTGGGGTGGGGGCTGCGGTCAGTCCATCCCAGCCCCTCTGGGCCGCTCCTCCCTCCTCACACCTCTCCCTGCTCCAGCACGGGCCCTTCCCCGGGCTGCTGCAGCCCTGCAGGGACACCCTGCTCCCGCCTGGGCTCTCCAGGGCCGCAGCTCCTGCAGGAAATATCCCCCGGCTGCGGCCTGGGGCCCTCCCCGGGCTGCAGGCTGGCTCTCTGCTCCAGCGGGG
>JAAGAY010137080.1:15952-35155 GCA_011801015.1 Ardeotis arabs | reverse complement strand
CTACCACCTTCCCCGCCCTCCCCCCCCCCCCAAGCAGTACAGGGGGGAATAGAGAATGGGGGTTATGGTCAGTTCATCACATGTCACTTTACCCTGCTCCTTCCTCCTCAGGAGAAGAACTCCTCACATTCCTCCCCTGCTCCAGTGTGGGGTCCCTCCCACGGGCATGTGGTGCCGTTGATACGCTGGAGGGAAAGGATGCCATCCAGAGGGACTTTGACAGGCTGGAGAGGTGGGCCCATGCAAACCTCATGGAGTTCAACAAGGCCAAGTGCAACGTCCTGCACATGGGTCAGGGCAATCCCAAGCACAAATCCAGGCTGGGTGGAGAATGGATTGACAGCAGCCCTGAGAAGAAAGACTTGGGAGTAATGGTGGATGAAAAGCTCAACATGAGCCAACAATGCGCATGCTTGCAGCCCAGAGAGCCAACTGCATCCTGGGCTGCATCAAAAGAAGCGTGGCCAGGAGGTTGAGGGAGGTGATTCTGCCCCTCTACTCTGCTCTCATGAGAACCCACCTGGAGCCTCCAACATAAGAACGGCATGGACCAGTTGGAGAAGGTCCAGAGGAGGGCCACAAAGATGATGAGAGGGCTGTCCTATGAGGACAGGCTGAGAAAGTTGGGGCTGTTCAGCCTGGAGAAGAGAAGGCTCTGGGGAAACCTTATAGTGGCCTTCCAGTACCTAAAGGGGGCTTACAGGTAAGATGGGGAGAAACTTTTTACAAAGGCCTGTAGTGACAGGACAAGGGGTAAATGTTTTAAAACAGAGCGAGGTAGATTCAGACTAGAAATCAGGAAAAATTTTTTTACAATGAGGATGATGGAACACTGGAACAGGCTACCCAGAGAGGTGGTGGATGCTCCATCCCTGGAAAAATTAAAGGCCAGATTGGACAGAGCTCTGAGCAACCTGATCTGGTTGGAGATGTTCCTGCTTCTTGCAGGGGTGTTGGACTAGATGACCTTTAAAGGTCTCTTCCAACCCTAACCATTCTATGATTCTATGATTTATTTTTATATCTGAATTATTAAGCGTAGGACAGGACGAACTATGTAGCCAAACAATTTTATACAACTATTTGACTTTAATATGCAGAGACAGTACTAATCAAATATCAACATCAATATTTAATGGTTCTTATTAAACTATGGAATCAAGGTCATTGTATCAGTCTAAAACTGGCAATTAGTTTTTCATAGTTCCCTGCCATGCCATTAACAGTGGCGTGAAAACACGGACTTTCTTCATGGAAAGAGTTTTCAACTGCCAACATTTTCTTACTTCTATACAAAACGGTTCCTAAATTTGTCCTTGATTTGTCAAGCATTCAAAAATCAATTATATTTCATGTTTTGGTAATTTTTCACATTGCTACAGGGAAAAACTCTTCAGTGAAGACGGATTCTCATTTTTGTATACATGGCAAACAACCACAATTTTGTTCACGATGTGTGGTCTCTATCTACAACAATTTATTTTTATCATCCAGAAACACTTGACAATACAGGACACCATTAATCCTTATTACAAACTGGTAGACAATTTCACACGTACAGTTAGCTTCAGCAGAGTACATCTCAGTACTACTGATCTTAGGGTGGATGTCACCAGTTCTTTTAATTACCTTGATTTTTGTTAACAGCTAAAGTTAATAGTCTGTTTAGAACTCTGCTGTTAAAATATTTTTAAATCGTAAATTTACTTAAATATAGTAATCAGTTAGTAAGTAGTTGACTTTCTCTAAGTGACTGGCTGCCTTACTCTTTGCCTATATTAAAATTTGCACATATATACATCCACAAATATCTCCTTGTTTTTGCTACTGTAAAGAAAGTCAGGAAGACTGACTCGTATGCAGCAACAAAGGCACTTTCTGAGTCATTTCGGGGCAGCATCAACCACAGAAAGGAGACTCCAGAAGGATGTCCCACTCACTTCTCGTGCAAGGCAGCTACCAGTGCCTGTCCACCCATGCACCCTTGTTATTAAAGAAACCCAAGGACAAACACATCACATTGTTCTGCTGCGAAATGTTACAAAGCTTCATCATTCAGACTGCTTTCGTCTTTACTCAAAGCTCTTCTCATCAGATTAAGTTGGGTGAACAAAGCTATTCCTTCTTTTAGGGGGAAGTAGACTTAAAAAGAACAACCAACCATGTAATTAGGGAGCTGATATTTAGTCCATTACTACCAATTGATCCCTATAGGCAAAGGAATTTACTTCTGTCTTACCTGGGCTGTACTTCAGCCAGCTTGCTACCGCTCAAACAATAATCTTAAGTGACACCTAGTCAATCAACCAGCAGCTTACATGAAATGAAACAACCTCGCAGCACTGGATATCTTCAAAAAGATAAAATTACTAAAACAAAAAATTCCCACCCCACTATCTCCTCGAAAAACCTCCCAGAGCCTTCAGAAGAATATGAGCAGGAGGTTGGGCAGAACGGGTCTCTGTGCTGCCTGTTTGATCTCCTCCATCATCAACAAACCCTCGGATCATTACAGCCATCACACAACACAGTGCCCTCCACATCTTCTCTGCATCCCTCAAGCACAACGACACCTACACCCATCCTGACCTACTGCAAGGTCATTTCAACCTTGTGGTCAGCATTCTTAAAGGCAGATGATGTACCTAAAATTACCACCACCAGTACAGAAATGATGGTGTTGACAAACTGATAGAAATATGAGGGAATCTCAGTACCATACCATGAACTGAAATGCAGCCAAGAAATCAAGGATTTTTTAAAACCTCAAGGGTTTCTGTAACTACTTTGTAACCTTTCCCAAAAATCAGAGATCCGCAACAAGAGTCTCTACCAAGCCACGTGTTCCATCCAGCAAGCACTGAGTAAAACAGATTTTTTAAAACAAGCTAGCACGCTTTGTCAAACGGAGGTGGTATAGCCATACACCACCATTGCCTCTGCTGCTGAAGCAGAAGAAGATCGCCCACTATACTCCGTAAGCATCAGGACTCTCATAAATAGATTTGGCTTAAATTCAACATGGAATACATTTTCTCTACCCTGCTCCTCATGTTAACTACTTTATGATGAATCTCGGAAAAGAAAATACTTCTCATTTTAACCCAAGTACCTATGAAAGCGGCTGACCGGCAAATGAGGTTGTATTGCATAACAATAAAGATACTTAAGAAATCACATTCTGAAAGCATTTGAAAAATGGATACGTGACTGCAACATAATCGTCCCAAAAGCTTGAATAATTTGAAAGCTGTATATTTGTATGGACTTGCAAGGTCACATAGAGGTGGTAGCATTTACGAAATGAATTGAAAATATTCACAATAAACTGAATTTTTTCCAGTTCTTAACTGAAACAATGTTACCACATTTTCACCTGTGACTAATGATGCAGAGTCCAAACAGGCAGCTGTATTCCAGTTTGTGAACAGGACATTGTCAGGAACAAAAAAACCCAAGCTGTTTCTTTGTCTCTCCCCAGCTGCTGATCAGAACATCTAATTCTCAACTTTGCTGTCTGCTTTGAGGGTCTATTTCTGTGACAAAAGAAGTTTCTTCATTTGCTTCCTCAGTTTCATTGCTTCAACAGTGATTTACAAGTGCAGTAAAGCAGAGGGTCTTGTTCGCAGGAACACCTCCGTGTCAAAACATAGCAGCGTTTTCTAAAATAATACTGGAAATCATTAGTTTTCTATGGTGGAAATTTGCAACTAGCAGCTGTGTTTCTTTTTCGTTATAAACCCTTTATGTATGTAATTACATTATTTATCAGGATTGATCTTGCTTCTCCACCAATTTATATATTACATGTTAGTGGAAAGAACAAATTAGAAATGCAAAGAATCCATATGTTAGTGTTACCATATGCTTTATCTATAGTGTTGCACATTCCCTTCTGGCTCCTAATTGATTTCATAATTTGCTTGGATGTTGTAGAAACTGACTCATAATGAGCTCCTGTGAGTCTATATTTCCATGCAGTCTATCTGAAGTGCAAAGAGGTAAGCTAAAGATATTTCAGAAAACTCCTGCAATGTAACGTCCAACACAGTGTTTTGAATGAATTGGCACAGTAATAGTAAAAATTCTGTGCATTTTCATCTATGACTCAATACTCTGCAATGGTTCAAAGGTAAAGCCACCTGAAGCTTGTGACTTGCTAGAGTAGGATCACACTTCACACTCTTCTGTTGTGGCTTAGTCAGTAAATCTCAACTGCAACGCAAATATATTTTTGGACTGCTAGGGCCAACAGTGAAACTTTTCTTTTAGCAGCTTTCCCATCACTTCATTTCCTCTCAGAAAAGGAAACAGAACTGGAGAATGGTTAACAGTGGAGGCCAGATCTCTGGCAGCATAATAAAACAAGCAGTCTTCTGCCCCTCTCCAACATAAGGAACCAGCACTATAAAAGACATCTTGGGAGATGCAAACACAGTGACCTAAAAGAAAGCATGGCCTGAGATATTAAGGAAAGGCCATACAATGTAATTTCAGATTATTATCACATTGAAGTCATAACACAGTCCATTATTCTTTCCTCTAAATTACCCCGCAACAACCTCACCTTTGTGGTCATTACAAAAGCTTAGCATTTTCTGCTTGAAAAACTGTTTCCTCCCATCTGTTCCAAATTTGTTTCTCATTAATTTCCATTTGTGCTTACTTGTCATATTTAAATTGGGCCGTTATTATAGATTAAGATGGCAGGGATTCAATGAATAGGGAGGCACAAAAAACCTGCCTTCTCGATACTAGTTTCAAAAGTCTTCTTGACCACACTCTTCCATGAATGCTCACCATGCTGTTTTTATCTGGTTTTATTAGACACGAAAAGTCATATCCTCAGTACTGAAACCCAGATCTTAATAATATCTGAATTCCATCAATGCTCTCCTTTGGTAATCAACCAAATTTGGAATTCAGACCTGCATTTCAGATTCAGGCTGTAAATCTCAGGCCACTTGTGCTAACTGTCCTGTCTGGCCCTAAAATCTGTGTTCCTTACACATTAATACATTTTTTCACATACATATTATATATCAAATTCTTCCACACAAAAATAAACTAGCCAAACACGAACCTGAATTTCCTCAGGGAACAGTAAAATTTTTCTAATTTACAGGATTTAATTTCCAGCAGATACAGTAAGTCTACTTTGCTCTTCCTGACCATAGCTGCCTTCTTTAACTTTCAACTTGCCCCTATTTGATTCAACATTTCAAATCTTAACCTCTTGTTCATTCAAAATCAAAAGTTTTCTCTACTGTCCCATCACTGTGTCTCTTGTATTGACCCAGGAAAGAAGGTATCAATTACAGGAAAGAAGGTATCAATAACAATAATTTAAAATATTCTTAATTATAATCTAGGCTAACTAGTGCTTATTGATCATCTTATTATAAGAGATTTTAACTGGATATCTCAAATCTTTAAACATTATAAATTGAGTTACCTAACTACAGTACTTATCAGAGGTAGGTCATTATCACTAGCCCAGTATCGATGCTCAAGAAATTTGACCAAAGATCAAGGGTTTTAAGTACGCAACTCCTTTTCACAAACAGAAAATAATATAGCTACCTTTTTAAATGTCTTACTATATACAGTCTAATTGTCAAGAATCTTTTCCTACAATTATTAAACCAAAAATGGAGAATAATTTTTTTTTTATGTTCTTCAACACACACCACTAGACAATGGGCTTCTAATAAAGGAATTAACCAATTTTGTTTTCATGTTGTAGAAAGAGAATGAGGGCATTATTAATCTGGCAGTAATAGAATGGATTCATCATGCTGATAAGATGTGGGAACATTATTGAATTTTTTAATTCACATAAATACATAGAATTTTTAGTCATTTACATATAAAGTCAAAGAATTGCCATACTAAGTAGTAATTGCCAAATGGAAATGTTAATAGCAAATCAAAACTCCATAAATGTCAAATCGTACCATTAATTTCACACTATTACATTAATACATAAATGTACTCATTTTTACAGACAAGCCAAATATGGTACTTGGAATCACATATGTTTATTTCATGGCTTTGTGTCTGGTCAATTAGGAATAAATCTAAAATAGATAAACGTACAGACAAGGTCTTTCTCTTAGCAGCATTTTCTTTTTAAACCAGAAAAAGAAAAACCTGAGGGCTTGCAAATTAGCGGAGAAAGGACCAGTTAATACATAAAGACACATTTTAAAGGTCAGAAGGAGCACTGCCAGAAGTCAGGCTGACTATGAACTTGAGCAAAAAATAAAAGATCCTTTGGTGATACAAGTAGAAGAACAAAAAAAAAAAAATGGAGCAACTATGCAGATGGAGGAATTTAAGATAACTAAACATTTTAGTCTAGTTTTCAGGTGTGGTGACTTACTCCATGTTAGGCAAAAGCAAAATTGGAGAAGCTTCGTGTGGTGAAGGAAAACAGGGGAACGAATTAATTCCCATCCCTGCACCAAACTGCAAATTGAGTTGCAAAGATTTTTCACATATTTGTCAGTAAGATTGCTTGTCTAGAGACAGCAAACATGATGCTAACAACAAAGAAAGCAAAATAAAGCACAGAAAATGAACTACACCTGAACTAGACCTGAATCTCATCAAGAAATGAAGTACCATAAAGCAAACTATTTACCTGGAGAAGACACCTCAGCAAAAGAATTATGATCAGGTAAGGAACTAACCAAAGGAGAAAATACACTGTGGCATGGTGTCGCGTGGTGTGGTGTTTTGAGAGGAGCTTTACAGTCCAAAAGAAATCAGCTTGCAAGGAGATAGGTGACTTACAAGAACTGTATAAAGAATAAAGAAAATAAGAGCATAGTAATGAAATTTGCTGAAGTCACAAAACATTCTCAATGCAGAAGAGGACTGTAATATCATACAAAAAGCACTAGACAGTGGAACATTACACACCATCATCCCACTGTGCATATCCAGAAAAAAAACTTCTGTTACAGGATATGAGTTTATCAGTGGGCAGCTGCAGAGGGAGAAGAAAGAGTTGTGTAACCATCAAATGATTATGAAACACAATGTGATGTAGCAGTGAAAAAATAAATGCAATCCTCAGACATACCATTCATGGAATTCCTTCAGGAAGTATATATATTTATATGCATAAAAATAATTTATTTCAGGAGATACATAAATCAGGAAATATTATTACCTATGCACAGAAATACGGTGAGGTTGCACTAAGATAGACCACTGACATCCCGTTTGCTCATACTTGATGAAATGTGCTTTTAACCAGAACACACACAGAGAAGGTCTATGACCACCAGAGGAATGAAACAGTATCTTTTACCTGAAGAAAGAAAGAGAACTAGGTCAGGTAATCTAGCAAAATAGAAGTTGAATGAGACCATAGTTCTTACTCTAAGATACCAATGTAGATCAAAACAAGGGAGGTAAGAAAATGTTTATGGGTAATAGTCACTCAGGAGAAATGGATGCAAATTAGCTATCTAAGTAAAAGCAATCTTGGCCAGACTTCCACTAACAATGAGCTCAACAATCAAACTAGCTTTGGACCACATTCCATAAGTTTATGAGCACGATTATGTGACTCTGCTGTCATCAAAAGTGGGGAGTGGACTAGATCCAGAATTGGTGGTTTCCTGTGTTCTGTCTCATGTTCAGGTGGTACATTTAAGCTCAATTTTTTATTATATAAAGTGTGGATGGAGTCTTGTAGAATCTTATTTGTATAATTAATATTCCTTGATCTACGACAATTCAAAGGAGCAATAGCAGGGATTCAGAGACAGGGCACTGACTCACATTACAGTTTGCAGACACCTTTCTTTAGGACTGACCTAAGAATTTTAGGTATCTGAAGTGAGAGACGGGACAGAAGGAGAAAGGGGAGGAAGTGTAGCATTATAGAAAGTTAATGGGGTTTGTATGGAAGAAGTGAAAATGGAACAGGGGAGAACCAAGAAAGAAATGAAAGAAGCTTCAAAGTACATTCTAAAGCCTAGAAAAGAGGGTTTAATTTGTTGAGATGCTGAAAGACCTCTGCCTCTGTGAGGAAGGAAAGATCTTTGCAGTAATTGTGGCAACCAGCTTCATCTGCATTCTCTGAAAATACATAGGCTGCATAAAATAACAAGGCTACAAATATATATAAAATAAATATTTTGCCGCCAGTTTCTCCTTCTATCAGGAATGACCTATAATTCAGATTCTGCAAAGTCACACAGGTATAAAGAGTAACAATATCTCAGTTGTCATTAAGCATACATGATTTATTTAAGAATACCTATGCTGATAATTATGCATAGCAAGTAAGACCAGTCACTCATGTGCTACTCTGAGGTGCAGTTTGTTTATTGCAGATCAACAGCAAATTAAATCATTTTATATTGCTTTGTATGTAACTCCTCAACATGAAGCAAAATTCACCTGCAAAATGCCGAAAGACTTCGCTTCAATCTCACGTATTCAAAGCAAGCTGCAGAACAACGAAGTCACAAAAAATCCATGTAGAATTTGTCCATTCTTCTGACAGAGAGCTATTTTGCATGTCTTCACATTTCTCATTTTCCAAAAAGCTAACTCTTTATCACAGCCGACTCACATAAAAGTACTCAGGCAGACCACTCGTCTCAACATTCATGGATATTTCCTAACAGATTTGAATTCACTGGAACAGATTGAAGAACCTTAGCCCTATGCCCAGCCCCACAGACACTGCAATAGCCCGTCTGAGATGTGTCAAAGACACCTTGATACCAACACACACAACAAGGTACGGTTGTTTTAGCTGTGAATTAAACTAAAAATCATCCCAGTCACAGCTCTGTCAGATGACTTAAGATGGCTGGGAACGTAGCCAAGTTGCACACTTTGGTTACAGAAATTTCACCTGTAAATTTCCCCATGTTGGCCAGCTTGCCTCATCTAGACACTTGCAAAGGCAGAGTGACTGCTATCTGTGGGTTGAGCCAAAAATATCTTAGGATACATTATGTGCAAAATCATCAGAGCTGCATTACACTTGTTCATTTTGGCTTGGGAATAGTTGTTGTATGTGGGAGATCTGTATCCATATTATTTTAAAGAGCTACAGAGGGCTTGCAATGCCTGATACTCAAGCTAGAAAGGAATGCAACTCACAGAGAAAAAGTGTCAGATCCTGAGTTGCCTTCTCAAATACAGAGGGGAAACATTCACATACCACAAGGATGCTGCAGCAGAAGGGCACTAGCCTGGCACAGGATGGAGTCAGAGGCTGTTCTGGCTACAACAGGATCAATACTCACGTGGTTCAAGGCTCTGGCCATTTTCCTCAGCATGAACAGGATGGTTCTTACAGCCCCCTCAGGAACACTTGGACAGCCAAGGTTCATCCAAGCACAAGGCTGCCCTTGTCCAGAACTCACTGACCCCTCTTCACTACCACATATCTAACTATAAACATACAACAGGGGTGTGCTCATATATACATACGAGCAAACAGATAAATTATCAGAACACCAATGCAGTTGTATTCATAGCATTTAACTACTTTAACAATCTCCCATGAATATTTACCAGTTGATGAGTTCAATAGCTACCATGCAGTGGTCACTAGAAAATTAGTTGTGGCAAAGTACTGCTCAGTAACTGCCTGAAACACAGTCATTTTCTATTATGGTTTTAAAACTGCAAAATCATTTAAGTCTAAAATTCGGGAAGACACAGGAGAGGTTGGTTTCAGTTCTGCCCGGAGAAATGAAAAGAGTGAGTTGACATTGCTGTTACCTATAATAAAAACCTTTAACTTTCATTTATTCTCTTCTTATCAGCTAATAATTTTGTCATGACAGCAAATACAAACTCTTCAAATTCCCTCTTTTGAAGGAAGATGATTCTCATAGTACTAGTTTTCTGCAAATGGCAAATAGATTTTCCAGTTATTTAGTATAACAAATATCTAGTTCATTCAGTTTTCTGCCTTAAAAAGCACAGTTGTCCAACTGTTCCCCTCACATACATAAGCTTACACCTGTTCAGGAACCAGTTTCTCTGATTGGAGTGCTGCGGCCAGAGGGGACAATCGGTTCAGTCACAGCCAGAAAAAGAGAAGGAAAGTCAGTTTCATGAGGTTATTAGCATGAGAAGTACACTGGAATGGAATTTAACCACCTTAGCACAGGAGGAAACAGAAAGCTATTTCTACAACTGGAAACATATTTTCATGGCTGCAGCAAATAGTGACTGTACAGATACAGGAAACAAAATTGCTTTGTCTAAACTACCTTGCTGATGACTACAATTGCAGTCACCAAGCACCGCTCAGAATGTGTCAGACCAGTACAAGGTTGCTGCAGTTACCAAACTCATCATTACAACTCCCTAAATCTACTGGTAAGCAGCGCGCAGCCCAGGAGGATTAAAGCCACTTTAAGGAATCTTATTGTAATCATCTTAACTTCCTGCAAAGACTCTGATAATCTTCAGTAAAAGCTGTAACTAAAGACGTCTGAAGGATGTTGACTATCTTCTACTAAATAGTTCCCCTGCACCATGGCTTCTCATCATCAGTACCTCTGACTGCAAAGGAAAAGTGCAAAGAAGAAATAACAGAAAAACAAACACACAGTTAATTTTTAAAACAAGGTGGTGTTTTCATACATCTCATTGGATAAATTTTCAAAGCAATGCACAAGTTACAAAATCTCAGTGCTTCTTGGAAACATTTTTCATCTCCAGTCCCTAAGAAATGCTCCAGCACTAAATTCTCAGTCCAAAGACATTTCACCAACTAGAGCTAACTTATCTACCTCATGTCTAGTCCCAGCATTCAAGATTACCTCTCTTCTAATTCACGGTGACTGTTCAACGTAAAGCTAACAGCATCCAAACAAATTTCAGCAACATTCACAAAGTTAACCATGCATATGTTCTGGTATCATAGTACGTGCTTTTTCCTGAGAGAGGAAACAGAGATGACTAGATTCTGACCTTCCCAGGCAAAAAACTCATAAATCACAAGAAAGTTTGTGGAGCTATCCCGCACAAATACCAACATGATCAGCTGGTATCTGTCCACAAGCCTCAAGCTAGATTTAGCTACTGGACTCTAATCTTTCCAAAATCACTGTCAAGACACTGAACTATGGCTTGTCTACTGCCCAAATCTTTCTCCCATAACTCCTTCATCTCCTATCATGTTCCCCACAACTCCTACCTAGGTCCCCTTCCTACTGAATGCCTCTTCCCAAGAGGACCCTGCTTTTATCTCACTATCGCTCACTACAAAACAGAAAAAAATCCCAGTTGATTCCTGGTTTATTTCTTAGCCCAGAAGGAAATCCATCTCTTTGAGTGAACTGAACAAATAGGAATACTTTATTTGTGCACCGTTACATTGCAAACAACAACTGGGAAGAAGAGGGAAAACATATTCTTTTATTTTTTTAAGCTCACTAGCACTGACACTGAGTATTGCTGTCACTCAGAGGAAAATGATAGGAGAATTCAGCAGGCTAAGTCTTTTGACTAGAAATTAAATAATATGCTCCAGTGATTCCTCTCAGAAATAGTGACCTAGTTCTGCTACCTACACTATAGTAGCTCTTTTCCTTTCAAGACCAAAATTACCTTTGCACAAAGATTACTGTGACAGCCAAATGGTTGTTTGTCAGCTTTAGAGTCAGGCAGAAAGGCTTAATAAAAAATAGCTCTATTAAATCAAAGAGAATCATAAGCAACTATTTATAGGAATCATTTGCTGCTGACACACTACCCAAAACTTAACTATTCCCCTGGAACTCAAAATGAGTGTTCAACTTGCTCACAGGTGATCACAATGAAGTACAAAGGAAATTAAAACAGAGAGACCCAAGAGAGCTGTCACGCCAGCTCTCATTTTCTATTGGCCGATAGGGATTGCTTTGATTTCACCTGCACATAGATTTAATTGGTAAAGCTATAAAAAAGCTGTAGAAAACTACAGAAACTATTGTCTATAGAAAGAGGAGCAATTTTTTTTTCTATTTTGCATAGTTCTTTTAAATTTTAGCATGTCATTTTACCCCAAGTTTGCAGTGAGTTCCTTCCCCTCTAATTGTTACTGTTTATATTACTGTACCCTTCAGCAGTTCTGCCCAGTGCTAAAGCGGTATTGCTGCTTTCCAATCTGGTATTGAAGAGCAAGTACAAGACAATAAAAGGTACAGTACATTTGCTGCTCCAGAGATTTTATTTTGCTCCAAGTTATAAATGGGATATAGGAAGGATATAATGCAGCTATTGTACTACCTCCATTTTTGCCTACAGTGATCTAAGGCACAACAAGATACAGGTTCTTCCTCCCTTTCCCTTCCTCCCTGTGGCCCACCTCCTGCATCCACATGGAGATACGCATGAATCAGCAGTTTACTCTCTCCAAGAATTGGCAGGAACCAGAGGACAATTTTTTGCCAGGTCAAAAAATAAGTTTACAGCATAGCTAAGAATCAGGCCCACGTCACCTGAGTCACAGTTCTGTGCCATTAGCAACCACCAAATTTCCCATTCATAAACAAATGCCTACAAGTTTTTTGAAATACAACAACTAATTCAGGAATAAGCACCTATAGAAACAGGTTTTAAAATGAAATATGTTGAATAAGTATTTTATATAAATGCACTTAGAAAAAAAAAATGGGATAGTGTTCCATCTCATTCCACTATTTTAATTTCTACATTGTGCTAACTGTTATATCTGGAGAAAAGGAATGAGGAAGAGTATGCATTTGCAATGTGCAAAACTGCCCCAACCACCTCTCCATGCTTCGTGAAGAAAAAAAAAAAAGACTTTTCTTTGTCATTTACACCAAAAAAAACCCATAAGAGGACCTTATTATCATGACAGGGAGCTAACTAAATGAAGAAAAATTTGCATTTTCATATATTATTTGAAGGGCTTTGGCCTATTATCACATCAACCTCTTAGACCTCTTCAGAAGACAAACTGGAATGAGCTGGTTTTGTAAGTGCAGAAGCTGTACTGTACTGAAACTGCACTGCAGCTAATTGGCTGCCCATGAGCGAACTTTTTTTTAGCCCTGGGAATAATACTTGATACTTAAAATAGGAATGCAATTATCATTATCACTTTGATTCCAAAGGTTTTATAATTGTTGACCCTCAGACAAAGAGCTCTTCTTCTCTGGGGGTTTAATATATTTCACTTACAATTTTTTGATAGTAGCTCCATTTCCTGGCTTATGCTTTCTTTTAATAAGCAAATTCTTATTATCAAAATCCTAATTGGCCATTTTGAGATTACCCAAGCTCTGGAGACATTCCACAAATCCAGCACTGCCAGGAAAGCCTGTATCACTCTTTACAAAAACTGATTACCCAGAATTTTCAATTACGCCTCAGCCGCATATTGGTGACTGACATCCTCTTACATGCTAAGTGCAAATATTCAGTCATGCAGGCATGAATAACTGAGAAATTTATAACCAACAGAACACTTACCGACCCAGTCCTTCTTTCTTCTACATGCTTTAAGTTAATATTTGCAAACTAGTTTGAGAAAATATCTCAAGGATGGAAGAGGCAAAAAGCCAAATAATGAAGTCAAAATTTATTTTATTTACTCCTATATATTGGTCTTCCAGAGCAGTAACATATTTTGCTGAGAATGAGGAATCTGAAGTTTGCTCTGTAAACACGGACAGACAGAAAATTCGTTAAGTCAAATTCTTCTGCATTCTCCACCCTCAATGTTCATCAATACAGTAAACAGTGTACTCTTAAAGAGAAATTGCTTGTGACAAAGCAGACAGAATGAGAATCTGTGTAGCCATTCCAACAGCAACAGCATGAGCACTTCTGTCACGAACACTGACATCAACAGCAACAAAGCAGAAACTGCTCTGCACAATTTAAAAAAAAAAAAAAAAAGTAAAGCAAGTGTGTCCTAGCAAGGTGCCACTAAAGGCAGTCCCAAGGAAGTGAGTACCAGGTCTATATAGCATTCTTACCCTTTCATCCTGCAAAGGGGAAAAACAAAACTGAAAGTAAACAAACGTAACATGTCTTAAACTGACCATCTATGCAGGGGCAAAACTACACTTTTGTACATAACTAACTTATTTTTTAATTTCTGGGGTCAGGGTTCCAAATACAGCAATGAACACTGCACAAGTAGATCTTTGCCTCTGTATTAAGTTCCTGCTGTGCCAGCAAGGAAGTATGAAGTCTTTGCATGAAACCCTTATTTTCCTAGTCAGGATCCCCACACCAGGGCATCTTTATCACCCAATGTCTTATTAGCATACATGTAAAAAAGAATTAAATGCTTTTTCAGCCCAATGTATCCAGATTTGCAGTGAGTGCATTAAAACAAAGAATTCTCCTTCAGTTTTTATACATCACTTCTGTTAATATTACCCAAATCAGCATTTTTCTTTTCTCAACTGCATGACATCAGTTTGTCTTTACATACAGTCTACTATAAAAGCCTGATCCTTTCCTCCATTCTAACAAGATATTACCCAGTCTGTACACATACACATGCATCTTGAGCAGCAATTGCAGAAATATCAGTATAAATTAGCCAATGAGCGATTGTCACTGCTTTGACAGCCAATTCAATGTGGTTTTGTCTTTTTCTTGTTCCTCATTGGTACAGAAAGAAATAAAAAATAACTGACTCACCAATAGCAATGAACAAACATAGCTATGAGGCAGCTCAATACAACAAGGCAGTGCAAGAGTCAGCAAGGCAAAGCCAGGCAAAGCCTCTGCGTGGAGCAGAAGACAGGATTGGTGACCTAAAGTCCCTTCATACTAGCAGTTTTATGGCTCCTTTATACAATGATTAAAGGCAACTAGTAGTTTGGAGAAGGGGATCTAAGCACAGACAACTCTTAACGAGAAATTCAGCAATACTTGGGAAGTGTAAAGCAATCTACCATTTTTGCTAGCACATCTTATCTGCACTGAGAAATAGTCTTCAAAAATTCCCTATATTTATTGTAATGACTTTATTTTTAAAATTAAAAAATACAATTTTTTAAAGTTTTTCTTGCCTAGATTTTCTTCTTGCACATTGCTGTCAAGCCCTATTTTGATTAAAATAAGGACTCAGTAAGAATAGATAAACCAGCATTTTAGATGTTTCCTTAAGTAATTTTTGATGTGTGAAGTATGCAAAAGAGAAGATGGTTTTTACCAAAATATACTTTTAAATCAGTCAGTCAAACGCTGAGTATCTGTACACGTTGACTGGACTCTTTCTAGTTGCTGAGTGGGAACCCAGCCTAATTTCTGAGGCCTGTAGCATAGGTTTCTACTTCTGAGCTATTGTTCTAGAGCCTTTTCATAGTGTAGGGGAGAGGACTAGCTGCTATCAGAACAAACTTCTCTGATCCCTGTGTTTTGCACCAGGAGGTGCTGGTTCATTATGATTCCAGTAAGAAAGACATTCAGCCTCTGTAAAGCTTCACATAGCATGCCATTTATTAGAGCTAACACTATAAAAAAAGGCAGAATACTGTAGATTATAATCTCACTTCCCTTTAGGTGCTGAGAACCCCAAGTGGTACAGCCTCTCCAACCCACACACAGCGCACTGAGCGGATGCTGTCCATAAATGAGATTCCCTCCATTTGGGTCATTCAAGGTATTATAGGACCTTCTTACAAGGAAACAACTCTCTTCATCGTTCTTGCAGCACAGTGCACCTACTCAGGTTAATTGCTACGTGGATCACCACCTCCTCGACGTTACAATGGTCTTCTGTTCAGGTTCTCCACACCCTGTCAGGCCTTTGCCTTACTATCAGATGGGTCAGGCCCTTGAAATACATTTTTTCCTCTCCAGTGAACATAAAGGCAAATTAGATAACTACACAAGTGGGTCAGGTAGAAGTTTCTACACTGTTGAAATCTGCAGTTTTGCAGGTGACAGCTCAGCCCTTCCATCCTCGTTACTCCTTCAGTTTCTTAACTTTGAACAAAAAAGTGATCGGGCTGAATTAGAAGTTTTATGCATGAAGTTACCATGGTTGCAAGTCCAGTATTAGATATTAAAATTTTCACAGAAGTTCCAAAATACAGGGCACTTAAGCAAAACCAATAAAAAAATAAACCCCCAAACCCCAACATTTGTTACCCACAAAGCTTAAGACATCAGCTGAAACAAAATTAGTTGTTAACTTTATTTGTGATCCAAAGCTGTTACAGGTAGCCATAAGGATCTTGGTGTCCTGCTGTGATTTCAAAAGTTCCTAGAAAGACAAGCACGTGCCTGGAATAAAACGTAACACAACAGAGAAAACCTACTCAATGTCACTTGGTGCCTTTTCCAACACAGTGAAAAAATTTATCTACCAAAAATGTGTAATCTCATAATGACAGCAATTCACTGTATTTTTTTAGCACAGATCAGATATGATAGCTGAAATTACAGGTTCCTTCACCAGCCGCTGTTGGTTTTAATAGTCAGGATCTTAACTGCATTTGCAGTTAAGAATTTTTTCTTTGGTAGACACTTCAAAGCGTGACTACAGCTGGAGCTCTAGGCTTCTTCTTTCTCCTAAGACTAACCTAGGCCTACCATGTGAGCTAAGATGTGACCTAATCCTTGGCACAAGGTCCCCAGCCATGTCAAGGATAGAAAAGTTCTCGGGGGACAACTATTTCTGCACTTTTTCCTTTGGCAGACCCTTCACAGCCTCACTCCAACTCAAACTCTAAGCAGTCTTTTTCTCCTAACACTCACCTAAACTTTTCTCAAAACTGCTCATGGTGAATAGTCACTATACAAAGGAAACATAGAAAGTGTGCCCAGCAGGTCAAGGGAGGTGATTCTGACCCTCTACTCCGCTTTCGTGAGACCCCACCTGGAGTACCGTGTCCAGCTCTGGAGTCCCCAACATAAGAAGGATGTGGAACTGTTGGAGCAATTCCAGACAAAGGCCGTGAAGATGATCAGAGGGCTGGAGCACCTCTCCTATGAGGACAGGCTGAGAGAGTTGGGGCTGTTCAGTCTGGAGAAGAGAAGGCTCTGGGGAGACCTTATAGTGGCCTTCCAGTACCTAAAGTGGACTTATAAGAAAGATGAGGAGAAACTGTTTAGCAGGGCCTGTAGTGACAGGACAAGGGGCAATGGTTTTAAAACAGAAAGAGGTAGATTCAGACTGGATATAATGGAAAAAATGTTTACAAGGAGGTTGGTGGAACACTGGAACACGTTGCTGTCGTAGTTCAGCCCTGATCGGGACCAGACTACGCAGTCTCTCTCTCACTGCCCCCACCCTCCGAGACAATAGGGAGAGATAATATAAGAAAAACGGCTCGAGGTTTGAGATAAGGACAGGGAGTAAATCCTTAAAGTTACCATCATGGGCAAAACCAGACTCGACTTGGGGAAAACTATTCATTTATTACTAAAAAAAGCAGGAGAATGAGACAGAGAAACAAGATAAACCTCCTCCCCACCCCTCCCTCTTCCCGAGCTTAACATTATCTCTACTGCCTTCCCCCCCTGAGCAGCACAGGGAGGAAGAGGGAATGGGGGCTGCAGTCAGTTCATTACGCGATGTTTTACGCCGCTGCTTCATAGTCGGGGGAAGAACTCACATTCCTCCCCTGCTCCAGTGTGGAGTCCCACCCATGGGCCATAGTCCTTCATGAAACTGCTCTGGCGTGGGTCATCTCTTCCACGGGGTGCAGTCTCTCCAGAACAGCTGCTCCAGCGGGCCCTCCACGGGCCACAGCCGCCTTCAGGCATCCGCCTGCCCCGGTGTGGGGTCCTTCACAGGCTCCAAGTGGATCTCTGCTCCTCCATGGACCTCCATGGGCTGCAGGGGAACAACCTGCTCCACCATGGTTGTCACCACAGGCTGCAGGGGAATCTTGGCCAGGAGCCGCATTACTCCTCCCCCTCCTTCTGAACTGACCTTGGCGTCTGCAGCTGTTTCTCTCACAAGAAAAGTTCTTCACAACAGGCTGGCAGAAGCCTCTCAGGATCTTTTCACATCATCCATCTCATCTCCTCTCCACTTCTTGCAGCCAGGCCGGGCTGAGTCGGGCCCAGTCAGCCACCTGGTGAGAGGCCAGAGGGTGAGGCCTGCAAGGCCCACGAGGCCTGCGCCTCCCGCTCTGCACCTCTGCCTCCGCTCAGCTTCTTCACATCTTCTCTTCTTTTTTTTTTCCTGTTTTTCTCTTCTTAAATACATTATCGCAGAGGTGTTATCACAGGACATTCTGCTACCAATCGGCTCAGCCTTGGCCAGCAGTAGGTCCGCCCTAGGCCCGGCCGAGTCCACTAAACAAATGGGAGCAACTTCTAGCAGTTTCCTACAGAAGCTTCCACCTTAGGCCCCCCTCACTAAACAAAACCACAATAGTTGCCCAGAGAGGTGGTAGATGCCCCATCCCTGAAGATGTTCAAGGTTAGGCTGGACAGGGCTCTGAGCAACCTGATCTAGTTAGATGCTCCTTGCAAGGAGTGTTGGACCTTTAAAGGTCCCTTCCAACCCAAACCATTCTGTGATTCTGTGATTCTGATGATTCTATGAAAGTTGGTGGGAATGGACCTCTAGAGCTCACCTAGTCCTAAATCTAAATCTTTACACTTTGTGGCTTTTGCCTGCATTTTGTATCTACACGGTCACTGTAATTTGGCACTTGACAGATTATTAACAATATTTATGATATTTTCCCCAGAGAAATGATTGTTGCTTGGTACTCTCCTACAGTGCACCACACAGTGTAAATCCTTTAATCCTAAATTAAGCACTTTTTCTTTGACCTCTGTAACAGCGTAGAAAAGAACTAATTATCTTTTCTTTAATCAATATTTCTTTTTTTCCCTGTTGTGAATTGAATGTAGCACAAAGACCCATCAGCACATGTTCCATGCAGGTCATAGAGCAAGAAGTATTGATCAAAAGAAAGACAGTTCTTTCTGCTTTGCATACATTGTACAATGAAAGCAGAAGTGGCCTGATTCACTTAAGGTAAGCAAACCCAGTGATTTCCTACCAGTGCTTTCACAAGGAGCTCTCCAAAAGGACATGGACCAGCTGGAGAAGGTCCAGAGGAGGGCCACAAAGATGATAAGAGGGCTGGAGCACCTCTCCTATGAAGAAAGGCTGAGAGAGTTGGGGCTGTTCAGCCTGGAGAAGAGGAGGCTCCGGGGAGACCTGATAGCGGTCTTCCAGTACCTCAAGGGGGCCTACAAGAAAGATGGGGA
>JAAGAY010137080.1:0-15932 GCA_011801015.1 Ardeotis arabs | reverse complement strand
AATTTTTCACCATGAGAGTTGTAGATCACTGGAACAGGTTGCCCAGAGAGGTGGTGGATGCCCCATCCCTGGAAACATTCAAGGCCAGGCTGGATGGGGCTCTGAGCGACCTGATCTAGTGGGGGATGTCCCTGCTCCTTGCAGGGGGGTTGGACTAGATGACCTTTGAAGGTCCCTTCCAACCCTAACCATTCTATGATTCTATGATTCTATGAAAACCTCATCCTTCCACCTGTGACTATAGCACAGTGTATCTGCTTCTGTGAAAAAAAAAAAAAAAGAACCTATCATAACACAATCAAATATTTTTATTATTTAAGCAAGATTGTCTCCATGCATTTTGGAGACATATCCAAAGAGAAAAGCAATGCCACAATAAATAGCCCTGAGCAGAGCTGTTTGTAAATGTGATCCTGACAAACATAATCAGTACATTACTGGATGGGCAGAGTTTGTGTGAAATGGGAGATGAAGAACTTTTATACAGAACTGCGTATACAGGGTGACTATGCATTTTTCTAGAAGTAAGTTAAATCTTCTAGGTCAGAGAAACTGACCGTTATTTCACCTTCACATTATTGCTCAATTGCAGCAAGAACTACCTTGCTGCTTTAAACTAAAGTAGCACATGACTTCTACAATAGTCACACAGCCCAACATCCCTCCCAAACATTTCCTAATGATACCTAACAGTCTAGGCCTCCCAAATCCACTATAGTATTTACAGTTTATAACTCCACAATAGGAGCACACCTCACTGGCCTCATCAGGGAAATGAATATTCCACCCTACATGAAAGACCTATATTCCAGACTTCTGAAATGTGCTGAAAGCTCTCAGTATCTGCCTAGTCATTTTGGCTAGTATCTGATTTTGCAAACATATAATCTCACAAAACTCACATATAACAACAATATATGTCTGCAAAAATTTAAATTAAGTAATTTTTAAACTAATTAACTTGAAGATCATATTTCTTATTATTTCTTCAGTTACTAAGGGGCAGAGAAAGCATGATGTAAAATACTGTGTTACAATTTCAGGCAGCCCTCTAGAATTCTCACAAGATCATCCTAAGTCAAATAGTTTTCTAGTTAAAGAAAACTCATTCAAATTTGTAATATTGATGAAAATAACAGAACACTTACCAACATGCAAGTGTGTATCACTCTTCAGTTAACTTAGTTTTACAGAAACAAAAAAACGCTCAGATTACTACAATAATGTATACCCAAACTTACTTAAGGCAGGTGGATATTTATAAATCCAATTAAAAAATATATTTCTCACCAAACATAATAAGTAAATGCAAGCAGAAAAAAGTTGATGTATTGGCTTACATTTAGATTCATTAACATTTTAAAATTATAATTAAATTTTCTTGTAGATGATGGAGAAGATACATACAGTTCCCTTTTGTTGGAGCAACAGGAAATACTCTCAGACTTATGATGCTCCAGTGACTTCCTCAAGTTTACACTGCCATGCATTATGCCTCACAACAGTAAAACCACAATGGTAGAACTACAGCAAAAAAGAAGGCTGAAAAGGACATTTTGGATCTCCTTACCACACATCAAGGCAGGATCTGTGTCCATTTTGGAGAAATCTTCTTCAAGCAGTTCTTAAAAAGTCTCCCGATGATGACAGTAATATCAGCTCCCACAGCAATCTTCTGTAGTGCTCCTTATTCATACTGCCAGAAAGTGTTTCCTTATGGTTAACTTTAACCTTTCTTTGCATAACTTCTAAACTCATTAGTTTTTGTCCTACTCATCACAGTCATGGAGAACAGATTACTCTCCTCCTCTCTACAATATACCTTTATATACTTGCAAACTGTAATCTAATCCCATTCTTATACTGTCCCTGTGTATAAAATTATGTCTTTCTAATATCAGTCTTCTTTGTAGGTATTTGAAGTCTAATTAGAAATAGAGGACCCTTTCTATCATCTTGCTGGCTACATGCTGAAGTTGTCTGCATACTAACACCAACCTAGGTAACTATAAACTCTTTGTATTACAAAATCTTACAACTTCATATGCATATTTCGCAACAATAGATTTACCATAATAAAGGTGGAAGGAGATTCAAGAGGTCATCTAATTCTCCCTTTCCCTAGGAGATCATACTTGGTTAAAATCTAAACAGTGTTATTATTTCTCTATAGAACAGAGTGAGAGTCAATTAGTCCAACGTATTTTCAATATAGTAAGTTTTACTTATGTTGTCTACTATAAGAATCAGTACCATTATCATTATCTAAAGTGCCCTTTTGGTGGAAGTCTTCACAATGAACAAGTTCAACAGGCTCACCAAAATCCAAGTGCTAGGTTGCATATTCTTGAGTGCCATCTACTGGTACTTAAGCTATTCAGATACTGTCTTAGAGCTAATGGAGCTTCTCCAAGGCAGACTGCACGGAACAAATGACAACATAGCTTGCTTTCCCTGTTGATCCCAGTGACAGCGTTTAATTTCCTGTAATCACAGGCAGTATCAGAGCATCTTCTGGGGAATAAATGAGTCAATTGTCACAAATTGGAGACCACAGCCATCTAAAAAGATTGCATTTCTAAAGTGTTCCTCTGTCAATTCTGATGAAATCAACAAAGATACTTATTTTCACCACATGACAAGATGATTCCAATCTTAACACAGGTTTATTACTATACCGTAAAATCTACACTACTTTTTTCCTTGTCAAATTTTATAGAATCTCAGAGACCCTGAACAACAAGGTTTTATAGACGTGCCTGCTTATACCTCGCTGCACGGCGCTTAGCAAACAAAATTTAATATTACCTTAGAACCATATCTTTTGACAGGTTAAAAGCAAGTACTGTAACTTTTAACAGCACATCCAACCAACATATAGCTCATCAGCCCTTAGTCCTGTATTCCTTAGCGCTCCCCTGTTCACTAGGAAGAACTGTAGTTAACAGGCTACCTTGCTCCTTTAAGATTGCAGCCTGGGCTGCACAGTACCCATTTACATGTGGGTTAAGTGAAGGTAGCTTTTGGTGCAAGACGGAAGAGATGTGCAAACTGATCTTTGGACTCACATCAAGATGCTTAATTAGCCACTTTTCTATTGCCTCCACAGCGTCAACAGGACCCTAAAAACACATAAGCTGAAAAGAAAAATGCTAGCTTCTATTATAAGACACAATGATGGCAAAAAAAAAATTGGTTTGTTTTCTATGGGTCTCAAAACAAAAGTGTGTTAACCTTGACCATATAAGCCTGTAAAATTGTCCTAATTTCTTCTTCTCAGTAGCATCAAAGAGAATGCTGGCTCCTTCCCTAATTGTTCTGCTACACTGTGCAAAGAGAAAAATCACATGGGGTTTTACACCATGGATCGCAAACATTACTATACCACAAACATGGAATAAGAAATGCTATTTCACCAACCTGCAATTAAATCTGAATCTAAACTTCTGAAAATTAATTTCCCTAACAGTAATTAAGACATGATGTAACTCGTTCATGGCATGACTTCAACAGGTAAACCACCCTGCCTGCCTCTCCCAGCACTCACCTCTGGCCATGTCACAGAGCCTGAAGCACTATGGCTGCATCTGCACGTGTGTCTTGGCTTGGGGCAGGGGTGCGTTTTTGAAGTAAACGGCTCACTGTCTCCAAAGGGCAGACCAGATCACAAAGCAGTCTTGGTGCATACAAAGTACCTTCCTCTCAGAGCAAGCAGAACCAGAATTTCCACTTGATGTGCACAACAAATTTGCTCCAATCCCTTATTAGGTGCTTGAAGGTTTCCAGCGCTTCACCCTTCTCCTAAGCAGTGTCAGTCACTATATGCTGCATTTCCCCTAGGAAATCACTACAAGGTTTTATGTGGAGACCTCAAGCACACGCCAACAACCAGAAAGGTTAAAGATACAAAAGACCTGGCATGACATGGTCTTCAACCTTGCCTGTACAAAGCTGGTGGTGGACAAGTGTGACCAAAGAGGTAACAGGTGAAGAAGAGAAGTCTCACCAGCTACAAAGACACCTATGGTTGGTGGAAAAAAGAGGAAGGATGACTCAGGGCAAAACTGGGAATCCACCCCTGTTCCATTACAGTTACCACACTAGCAAATGACATTCACAGGTAGCTACTTTTCTTCCACCCCATTTGACATGTTCGTAGATGCTCAGCATGCCCCTCCACCACATCTGTGAAGAGACAGATGACATCCTGTAAAAGTGTTGCTCAGGAACACAAACCATTGGCAGAGCGCTGCACATACAGACGTTGAAGGCATTGCTCCTTGTTGTTTCAGTACTGATGGAAAGCGAGCTCATCTGCATCCTCACAGAGGTTGCACAGAGAACAGCAGGCACTCCCACGGCAGAGGATTTGGGGAATCTGGTCCATAACACAGTGCCTATCTTCCTTATCACAGTCAGACAGCCACAGACACTTCCAGGTGCAATTTGGTGAAGCTGGTGAAATGGGACACAGGCTCCTTTGCAGTGTCAACAGCGCAGGCACAGCGTAACCCACAATGCAGGGAGGCACCTGAACACTGCAAATGTTACTGTCCCTGCTTCTGTGTGCAAAGTTTTATACGGACAATGATAGCAAGTGCTATGGCATGGCACTATCTGTGTGAGATAGGACAGTGTGGCATTTCTTAAAGCGGCCCACTTAAGGGGACAGCAGGCACTCAAGCAAAAATATATGGGGTAAGTTTCATTTGGACAACCTCAAACCACACCTGAAATGGTGATAGATGATCAAGGGAAACAGACTAAATTTGCTTCAAAGTGAAATGCCTAAATCACATTCAGAGTGGACATAGGTCTCCAACATCACTTGCTTCCACCTAATGACTCATTCCTATTGTTTGCTAAGGTCAACACAGCTGATGAAATCACAGTGACCTCTCTGACTGCCCAAGGAAGTAAGGCAGACAGACCCACTGCGGAGAGACCTGTAGCACGTGCTTGGCACAGACGTATCTGGCCAGGTTTCACCTTTGCAGCAAACATGGATTGATTAGAAAACATTCACGAGGAAAAGCCCGTTGTGCGTGCTCTAGCTGAAAAAGCCCTTTTGAGAAAACAGTTACACCAGATGCAGACACAACTTCAGCTTTGGTGTCGTAGGAGCATCCTCCAAACAGCTGATTTTAAGCAGACTGGTTCTACCTGCCTATGAAGTAGTCTTACAAGGCACACTATGGGAAGGATGAAGGTAGTTGCCTTATGCTGCTGCATTAGAACAGCTCCCTAACAACCAATGTGTAATGTAAGGGAATTTAACACTCAATCAGCCCAACAGAGGGAAAAGGCAGTCAACTGATGTAACTGTAAATTAACTAAAATAAAAGTTCTTAAAAGATAGACAACTAATTTATACACCATTTGCAAGGCACATCTTAAAAATTTACGTAGATAAAAAACAGCTAGGTTTGCCTTGCTACATCATCAACAGTGGCAACTCACTTTTGTAAGACTCTGAGCATTTGCTGTTATTTGATTTTAGGATCAAGAAAAGCTACTGAGGGAGACCTACAGGTAAGATGTCCTTAGTGTTCTTTTTCTTTTTCTTTTGAGACTGGTAGTTAAAAGCATTCCAACCTCATTCAGGCTTTCCCTGAATAATACCCCAGTAATACCCTGCCAAGAACTCCAGCTGTGAGCCTTAAAAATTAAAGGACTTTCCGTTATTGTACCTATAAAGTAAATTAATCATTTAATCTGTGATATAATTTAACATTCAGTGCATTCTTCATTTAGCACTTCCATGTTACAGCTTTTAGTACGAGCTTCCTCATTTTGTTATGTGCTGTTCAGTACACAAAAATAAAATGCCTTTACTCAGTGCCTTAAATTTTTCATTCAGTTTCTGCTTTTCTCTTTCACAGCTATATACCTAAGCCAAAGCTTCCCACCAACACATACTCAAAAATTCTGAGCCAGCATTATGATTCCAGTTGGTTTCACAAATAAGCCTGATTTAATTACAGACTAAGTTATGATCTACAATGCAATGCCTTTAAACGCCAGGCTGCTCAAAAAGCTACATTTTGCATCATCAGTTCATCTCCTACAGAATGTAAACCTCAAAATCAAGACAAGCACTTAAAGTTCTTGACTTCAAATAAGTCAGAGAATGATTAAATAGCCACTCTTAAACCAACCACTTGAATTCAAAATTGCTTTAACTTCAGCAGGAGTTTTGTGAGCGTAGTGGTTGCAGTACAGGGACTTCACTGCAAGTTAGTATTCAGTGTACTTCTCACATCTGAAATAAAACAAAGCCTCTTATTAGCCACAACCTGGCCCAGAACCTCTGGTAGGTCCTGTGTCTCATATGCAAAAAGGAACACACCACTCAGCAACACAGGTGGATAACAAAACACAAATGTAAGCATTTCTACATTGCCAAATTAACAGCTACTACATAAGACTGTATTCAATATTTACACACTAAAAGGTTTCTTTTCCTAAATAATTGAGTAACCCAAGAGTAAATAGTTAATAAGATAGAAGTGCACATTTGTGACAAAATGTGAATAATTTCTAAACAGATAAACGTTGAGATGGTTCTCCAAAGCCCTGTAGCCTTCTCCTAGGCACTGGTGTACACACGGGGAAGCACAAATTACCAGATCACAGCAGAAACAAGCAAGTTTCATTGTGTGCTGAAAAACATCTTACAAAAGAGATGCCCATCATGTCTTGTTGGAGTAGTTAAGTGACATTCACAAAAACTTTTAAAGGTCGAAATACATTTACTCTAAAGCAACAAGAGCTCCATATAGGATAAAGACACAGAGCCTGATCTTCAACTTTGACAACTTGTAAACACATTAATGCTTCTAAGTCAGTGGAGATACTTCTTATTTATATTAGATGAGATTAGAACCAATCACAAAAATATACTTGTGCCATATTTCTTCAGCTCTTGCTTCAGTATTTGCTTTAGTTCTGACTAACAAAAGTCAGACTCTTAGACATGATTTACCAGTTTCCAACTGAAGAAATACAGAAAAAGAGAAGTTTAAATTGTCAAAGACTCTAAAAAGGAGTACACTTTCAGGTGGCTAGGCATCTACTTGCTTTTCATTGCTTTGGAAACGTTCTCCTTTGGAAGTTTTATTATAGAAGTAATGCTTTCACAGTATTAAAAAAAAAAACAAAAAACTAATAGCTGAGCCTGAGTTCTAAGATGTAGTGAGAACTCAGCCTTCACTTAACCCAGATGACAATGGATCACCTAGTGTTTATGAACAAAGCTACGCCTTCATTAAGGAAAAGCAGAGCTTTGAAAACAGTAAAGGAAGGAAGATTTCATGTGTGAGAAAACCCAGACAAATCCATGTGCACATTAAGCTCTGCTGACTGAAATGTGCAAGACTCAATGTATGGATTTAGAAATCCATTCACCTACATTTCCTCACGGAACTAGCTCTCATCCTTCTCTTGTACAAGACTGTAGATTGCATGCAGCTCTGTTACACAAGCAGTGTAACAACCAAAGACAGAATCAGTCCTGACGAGCAGTTAAATGTTCAGTTTACAAAGGATTAAAAAAATAACAGCAAGAACAAGTACCTTTTTAAAAAAAAAAAAAACAAACAACTTCGACAGTGTAGAAGAAAAAGCTTTCCAAACAATTTTGAATTGTTGCAACAAACAGATCTTTCCTCCAGAGGGCAGTTTGGTCAGAATCCAAAGTCCAGGGACTGGAAACTTGGTGTTCAGCCTGAGATCTCTCACCAGTTCCCACTGGAACAACTCATGCTTCCCAAGCTTGCCTGAAATTCATTATTCCCAAGCTTGCCTGACCTGAGCTGGTACTGCAGTAGGCAGACATATCAGCTTTTTGGGTCCTGAAAGCAGAACAGCTAGGAAAGCATGGTGCTGCACCCATGTAAATTTACTTGGCTGTGATTTAGGGTTTATTAACTTGGACATAACTTTAGACCAACATGACTACTCTACTGATCCCACAAATGTGGTCAGGGCAGCTCTGCCTTTCATTCCACATGGATGTAAGAGTCTTCATCTGTAAAAATAAAGATCTTATTGTATAGCTACCCTCCTAACAATCTTGTGAGGATTAAGTTCTGCACTCCCCCAAATAAATGCCATGTACTACTCATAAAGACACTTGTTGGTTCTGGATTTTTAAAACTGGAGCCAAATTCTGAATGATACTATCTTTTTACTTCTCTGATCATTCTTTTGGATCCTACTACCTTGTCTGTACTATGCTCCAACGAGGCAACAGCAGTTTCAGAAATTAGGCTTTGATAAATCTTAAAGTAATCTCAATAAAACAGCAAGGAACCCACATAGCAGAGGTTAATTCAGAAGGCTTGCCGTAGTTCTGAAATTCAACCAAGCTGATCATACAACAAGCTTGGGCTAAGAATATATGGATAGAGAGGAGATGTTCAAAGCATGATCTGGAGCACACTGAACTGTTGGAACTCTGTGCAAAGCAGCATTCTATCAGTTTGAAAGATTAGGGAATTAGCAAGCTGTGCATTTGGAAAACAAGCATTTGGAGAAAAAAAAAAAAGAAAAAAAACCAAAACCATAAATTTATCCTCTATATATCCAGGGCTAAGTTTGACACTTTTAAGACAGAGCAAACTTGCATTTTAAGAATCACATCACACATTCACTGCTTTTTAAACTGAGAAAAGTCCAATCTTGTATGCATTCACAATCCAGGTGAAGAGTGCAGAGTACGTTACTCACTGATGCAAGGCTATCAGAGCGCTTACCTTTAAGTTTTTTTGGTTGATAATGTGTCAGAGATATCCAGCACAGCATAGATAGTGCTTTAGACATTCATGTGTAATTCCACACAAGCTACCAAAACCCATGAAGTGGAGTTTTCTGGTTCACTCTGCACACATGCATTATCAATCAGACAAGTCTCAATTATTCAGTAACTCATTGATGCGTGCAGGTAACCCTGCCTTGTGCCCAGAGGCCAGTCTGTGGCACAGTGTCAGCATCATGGATATATGTAGAGCACATAGTTCTCAAATCACCCCCACTTTGCCTTCTGCTCTTCAAAGTTTTCCCTGCTGTCTCCAGGCTGCAGTTTACAAGTTTTCTAAACTTACAAACATATTACGTATGCTCTTACAGCTTAATTTACAGAAGTGTTATATAATTTGTATTTTCACTTTTTCTGGGTTGTCGCAACCCTTCTCTCCTCCAAATATTCTGACAAATTGGAAAGAGACCATATGATAGTTGCACAATCGTATTTTACTTTTGCACTAAATCTCTCCCTGTTTCTGTACTTGTGTGAAAGAACCAGTGTCATGCCGTAAAGGGACTCCTGGTTTTTACGCATTTTCTCCCTTACACTCACTGGGAATTGCACAAAAAGTTGTGAGAAATGAGAGTTCACAGATGTCCTTACAAGGCCACTCTATCATTCCTGAAAGGTGACGGCAGTTGTGAGAGGTTCCCAGTGACTGGGAAAAGGCAACTATTTCACCCATTTTCAGAAAAAAAAAGGGGGAAAAGGGAGATCTAGGGAGCTAGGGGCCAGTCAACCTGAAGTCAGTCCCTCAGAAGAACAGGAAGCATTACCTTCCCTTGTAGGCTTCTGAAGCCATTTCCAGATAGACGAAAGGCACAAAAGTGACAGGGAATAGCCAGTATATATTTACCAAGAGCAAATAATGCTTGGCCATCCTGACTGCCTTCTGTGATGAGGAGACCTGTTCTGTTGACAAAGGGAGAACAGTGGATATAAACGGCATTTGAGGTGTTGGCATGGTGTTCCATCATTCCTTAAAAGGCAACGAGAATGGGTGCATTGTAACCCAACTAAGTAGAAGACTAGCTGGATTTTGGGGTCAAAGGACAGTGGGAAAAGATTCAAAGTCTACCTCTTCATCAGTTAAACTAATTCAGTGTTATTGTAACACAAGTCCAACAGCTACAAGAAATATTTCTCAGTAATTAACTGGGGCCAGTTCCACTTAACATCTTCATCAGTGACCTAGGCAATGGCAGCGGGTGAACCCTAAGTGTCTGGATAACTCCACATGGGACACAATGGTTAATAAGTTGAAGGGCAGGGTTGCCATTAACAGAGACTTCAACAAGCTGGAGAAATGAGCTGACAGGAATCCCTCAAAGTTCAACAAGGATAAATACAAAGCTCTTCACCTGGGATGGAAGAGTTTCGTGCTTCACCATAGGCTGAGCACAGCTGGGGAGAAGCTTTGCAGAGAAAAACCTTGGGGGTCCTGGCAAACAAGAAGTTAAACATGCATCAGCAGCGTGCCCTTGCAGCAGTGAAGGTCCACTCCATGCTGCACTGCATTAACAAGAATTCAGCCAGTACAGAGGTTGCTTCTATCTCTGTGGCACTCATGAGGCCAGATCTGGAGTTCTGTGCCCAGTTAAGGGGCCCTCAGTGCGAGAGAGATAGCAAAAAGCTTGAGAGAGCCCAGCAGAAGGTCACTATTGCAAGTCAGAGGTTGGAGCACATCATGCATGAGGAGAAACTGAAAAAACTGCATTTCTCTGGCCTGGGAGAAAGCTAAAAGAGGATCTAACTAGTGTCTCCCACTACCTACACTGGGGTGACAGGGAAAGAGAGCCAGACTCTTCTCAGCAGGTCACACTAAAAGAACACCAGGCAATGGCCACAAGTTGCAAGAAAGCATATTCCAGATGGAAATAGGGAAAAAGTCTCTGTAACAGTGGTTAGACACTGGAACAAGTTGTCCAGAGATGTTTTGAGGTCTTCATCCTTAGAGACTTTCCAAACTCAACTGAACAATGCATCAATTTCACCTGCGGTGATGCCAACACACTACTCAAGGTTCCCATATAAGAACTAGCATTTTTTATACAAAGTTAGACTATTTCATCTAAGTTCATGTTTATCATGCCCAGCCTTCATATCAGACCTTAAAATGCCTTTCCAGTTCACATTTTTTATTGCAATCCATCTCACAAATACAGGTTACACTCACCTTGGGGAAGATAGGGCCAAATGCCAACACTATGGTACAGATAAGGAAAGATTAAAAGTAAATTTCATTTCCTGTCAACATGTTTTTCTCTGGGCCCTTTGATCCTACCTTGTGCTGAATACTGATAACACCCTGCATTCTGTTATGTAATTACACCTGTGTTGTCCTCATTGATTGAGCATGACAATTACAAACAACTGTGCAAGACTAAACCACTCTGTTTCTGCCTCAGTTCTGCACTGAACCTGTTGGTCAAACAGAGGTAGCTGACACAGAATTTTTTTCTTTGAATAGGTAACAGATGCTTTAAAATTGTTACACAAAAGGCTAAGTTCACCTGACCTTAAAATCACAAATAAAGATAGGGAACCTCACAGAAAAGTCCAAATCTGAACAGTCTAAAGACCAGTTTTTCTCCCCATCAATGTTCCTGCAAGGCCCACAAGGCTCACACCTCCCTCTCTCTGCCCCTGCTCAGCATCTTCACAACTTCTTCTTTCCTTTTTTTTTTTTTTTAAATTATTTTTCCCCTTCTTAAATACGTTATTGCAGAGGCATTATCACTGAACATTCCATCAGCAGGTGGCTCGGCCCTGGCCAGCAGTGGGTCTGCCTTGGGCCCGTCCGAGTCCACTGGACAAAGGGGAAACTTCTAGCAGCTTCTTACAGAAGCTGCCACCATAGCTCCCCTTCCCCAGCCCCCACTAAATAGGGGGACACTATTTGTGCACTAGCACTGGCTTTCACACCTCTACAGCCAAATACAACTGCCTATCCTAACTGTAGATAAAACCATTTCTGTGCAAGCTCCAACCTTAGTAGCTTTCTCTACATTTCTAAAATAAAATAAAAGTAAATATATTAAAAGTGTGGGGAAAAAAACCACAGAAGATATTAAGTTCACATGTAAAAACCAAACTAGAAGACAAACTAGGAAAAAACTGGTTCAAGTGACCTTCATATATCACACTGTTGGTTTTTTTCTTCTCAGTAGGTACTCTTTGCAACAGACTATGTGAGAATGTTTAGCACATTAATAGATTGCTGCTTTATTAACCAGGAAGCAAGTTAGTTTTAATAGACTAAATAATTAACCTTGAAGAACATTAAATGCTTCGAAGCCTAGACAAATTAATGTCTGTTCTTGCTTTTGATGAAGATATATATACACAATGCCATTCTTCTGACATAAAGCTTACCTCCAAATCAAAGATTCAAACTTTTGCTATTGTGCTTTGCTGTATCTGAAACCAGAAGTTAAATATATATAAATGCAGGAATTTATATACTTATGAAGCCTTCTAGTTATAAGAAATTTAGTCCAAAGAAGTTCCAGTCCTGAAGGACAGGAAATTTTTACCATTGACACCAATTTGCACTTCCTAATTATTAAGGTGCTGTTCTATTCATAGCTGAATTCTAGCCCCTGTTTTGAAAACTTCCTTTAGAGAAATCCAAGTTTCTCACTCTGTGTGGTAATGAACTGTACGTAGGTCTTTTTGTTATGATGGAGAGGTTTGGATCTGAGTTTCCTAATAACCATAAATTAGTCTATATGGTGACATTTAGATAGGATTGCATCCAAATTTCAAACTTGTTAAAATTTTTATTTTATTATTATGGTTACAAGAAGTTCACATCATACATCCATAACTGTGGCATGTGGAACAAAAGACAGAATGTTGTACAGATTTTACTTTTTATAAGAAGCACAACTCCATATGTACTAAAACATCCTGTTTCTAAATTTACCTTCCAGCTTCTAGAAGTTAAAATTTCCGGAAATTTTTGTCCTCTTCTGACTTGTTAAAAATTGCTCTCTGTCATCCTGAGATCATCAATCTTGCAAACACTATGGCTGTTTCATTACAACAGCTTTTAGTACATATTAAATTATTCTCACAGTAATAAATTTTGTATAAATAATTAATTCATTTCATTTAGGTTGTCTTCTATTATACATAGGCCCCAGTTTTCTGAGAGCTATTTAGGGTAAGAGTTAAACTCAACCCCATGACATTCATGTTATGAACTCAGAATGCAAGGCCATTTAAAAATAAATATTCCAGAAGAATTTTACACATAGGACCATGGCTATAAAAGCTGGACAAAACAAACTAGAAAACAAGTTTTCTCTCCTACAATCACTTACTCATGCTTTACTCACTTCTTTCTCCTTCTGCATGAGTCTCTTATTCCATCATACTGCAGAAAAAAAATGCAGGCACTCTGGCGCTGGCCTAGCATATTGTTGTCATTCTCTTTTTGGGAAGAAGTCTATTACCCAAAAAATAAATAAATGTAAGATTTTAAAATAAAATACATGGCTTCTTCTTGGCTTTCTTCACAGTGGATTCTCCAATGGATCTTCAATTTATGCTAGCTTTTAAACTCCATTGACAGAAATATTTTGTAGTTAAACACATCCTTCGTTCTTTATCTTAAGTGACGTTCCAAATCAACTATAAGCAAGGATGAAGCTTCAGGCGTGAAAAACTCCTCATGCATCTCTAAACTTCAAGCAAATCCAGATCTTGGTTTTGTTTTGAACTCCTAACTCAACTTCTGTGAAAAGTTTGGGTCCAACCACAATTTCTAGACATTTGTAAATATGGAAACATACATAAATACAGAGTAAACTCACTGTCATCCTAGACTAGAAAGAAAAGATTAATATCCTTAATTTTTCTCTTCATAAGGAAGAGTATGAAAAAGTTAATTTGCAGGAAATTTCATGTGAAAACACAACGCACCATAAAATAATTCCTAGGATGAGTCCTGCTCTCCCTATTGACTACAGTGAGAGTCTGGGTAAACCAGGCTCTTTTGGATTTTCATTGTTTAAGAGCACAACCTTCAGTACAGAAGGAATACAGGGAAAGCTAGAAAAATCCTCCTGGGCTAGGAAAGACAGTCTGTTATGCAGTCGAAAGCCAGTGCTAGTGCACAAGAGGCCCCCTGTCTCACTGAACCTGTACCTGCTGTTCCTGATGTACTCCAAGAATCATCAGATCAATGTATAAATATGGGTCTGATCGGGATTCAGATGGAGATAGGCTGAGGATACTGAGGTTGGGTTTTCCTCGAGCAGAGGATGTTTAGAACCTAGGTGAATGTTTCCACAGAGCCGTTCCTTGCCTGCAGCTCAGAGAACAGGAATCTGTTACAGCCCTGTCAAAATGATGTTTGGTCAAGCAAAAGCAGCTCATTTTAGCTCTGATTATTTTCCAGTTCACTCCCCAGTGCAATAATAAAGATGGTGGCCATCACAGCTGCAGCATCTCCAATTTCAACCAGCAGCACCAACAACATGAGTATCTTTGCCAAGGGAGTCCTCTTGATGTGTCCTCTCCTAGGCTCATCCAGCCTCCAAAATTTTCACTAAGGGAAGTGCAAACTGCCACTTGCTATTATTTTACCACAGCTATAAGCCTTCAGGCAGTTTCTCAGAAGCTGCATCACCGTAATACCCTCTCATCAGCTTGCAATACACAGGGACAACTGTGATGAGCAAAGACTGCGATTTTTCATTGACATGCCGATCTCACAGTGCTGAGGAACCTGAAAAGGCACTCCCCCGCCCACTACTGCTTTCACATTGCAGATTTCTTCTGACCTGAAATTCCCACTTTCCATCCACTGCAGCTTGCTTTACACAAATAGCCACCCATCAGCCTTTTCCAGATCATGTCCTCTGCAGCCATAAGGCCACTTTTAGTATAGTAAGGCACAGAGGAAATCTAACTGGGACTCTTTCCATCAGGCTCAATCTGCCATGTAAAAGGTCACTGTGTCACTGAGAATTATCCCTGGCAATTAAAAAAGTAAAAAAGAATATCAGAAGGGGAAAACAACCAAGTTGAAAAATCAGCTTTTCATTGCACTGACAAATAATGAATCAGAATTAAGAAAAATAAAATCAACAGATTTACAGGGCAGAAATTAGAATGCCTTATGTCCTGGTTTCGGCAGGAATGGAGTTAATTTTCCTCTCAGTAGCCGGTGTGTTTTGGATTTCATGTGTGAAGAATGTTGATAAAAACACCCTGATGATACGAGTTGTTGTGAATGAGACCAAGGACACCGTCCTGCTTTCCACGTCTTGCTGATTTGCAGATGCAGGAAGCTGGGAGAAAGACAGACAGAATAATTAACCCAAACTGGCCAAAGACAGTATTCCATGCCATAAACGTCATGCTCAGTATGTAAGTGGGAGCAGGCCAGGGAGGGTATCTGCCTTCCTGGCATCCATCTTTCTCTCTCGTTTGCTGGCATCGTTCCCTCTGCCGTGCTGGCTCCCTTTTGCTCTTTTGCTTGCTGCTTGGTTTTGTTTCCGTGATCGCTGCTTGGGACGGGCTGTATCGGTCATTGGGACATCGGGTGGTGAGAAAAAATATATTGTTTACTTTGTATATATTAATATCCTTATATTCTGTTATTATTGTAGTTTTCCCTTGTTATTTTAGTAAATTGTCTTCATCTCAAACCACGAGTTTTTCTTCCTTCCCAATTCTCTCCCCCATCTCACTGGGGAGGGGGAAAGTGAGTGAGAAACTGTGTGGTAATTTGGGCTAACCCATCACACCTTATCTGGGAAATCTTTACAGTTCCTTCCTTATCGAAGAAAAGGAGATGTTTCTAGAGGTCCTGACCGATGTCACCTTTCAAGTTCATCATTCAATAACACAGAGTCTCTTCAATTGGTCTTAAAACTCAAAAACACTGACTTAGGTGGAGTCCTTTCCAGAAAGTGCAAGATATGTTACAGCATACAAAACACTATGTTTAACAGCAGCATCTTTCAGCCATGGCTATAACAAAAAAAATCTGTGACTAAACTGCCCTATGGACATTCATGTTTTACTACTAGACTTTAACAAACTCATTTATCTTCTTCTCTTGTGGTATCACTCTTTTAGGGGAAAGACAGTCCTGTGAAATGTTTATTAA
>JAAGAY010137079.1:0-16596 GCA_011801015.1 Ardeotis arabs | reverse complement strand
TTTTTTTTTAAAAAAAAAAAAGCCAAAACTGTTTCTGTGTTGTTTTCCTTTTTTCTTTTAGGTGGACAGTTTATTAATAAAGAATATGACTCTGTGTTAATGATGTGTAGAGTAGACATCTAGTTTTTTGTAGACTGACTTTGAATACAGGTTTTAGGCCTTTGACATGTTGTAGCAGAGGTGTCTGGAACAGCAGTTCAAATCTTGCTTCTACTGGTCGCTGGCTGTGATTTTGTTACATCTAATTTACTGTAACCATGGACTGTCACCAGAAGGGGCTGATTCTGTTCCCTTCTCTTTTCCCTGACTTATCTCTATCCGTGCTCTGCCAAAAGGATGAATTGGGTCAGTGAGCTTATCTGGTGGGAATGCATTCTTCTGTGTTACTTGCTTTACTATATTGACCTTACGGACTTGTGATCAGTTGTCCTAAAAGCAGGAGGGGAGAGTAAGGGAAGTGAGACAGACCCCTCTGGTAGCAGCCTTTATACTGCAGTATGTCTAATTTGAAACTGTGCTCTGGAAATGTAATTTCCTGAGCTGACATGTTAATCTAAATCCATATAGGTGAACGGGGGGAGCCTGCCCAAGATTCCGCTTTCTGCTGGAAGAGGTGCTCATGTGGTCACCTGAACTAGTGATCTCCTGGGAATGGGTACTCCAGCAGCACTGGTACTGACAGCACCCTGAGGAGAGGGGCAGGGATGTGTGGAGAGCAGGATCACCCTGTTCAGTTGCAGCACAGACTTAAATTGGCATAGGCTTATCATGGCTAGATCACTGGTAGTTTCCTGTGCCCCATCCCTCCCAAGGCTGGACAGGATTGTGGGCTTTGGGAGAGGAGGGACAGTCATGTCTAACTTACGGGTGAGGAACAAAAATGTAGACAGGATAGAGTTATCATAGTGGAGTTATTGTTTTGGTTTGTTCTGCTGTGTCTGTGCTCAGCAGAGTTGGTGGCAGCACCAAATTCAGTGAGATCCATAGCTCGGGGAAGAGAATAGCTGTGTTGTGGAGGGACTTTAAAAGCTGCAGAGGAAAGAAAGATATTCTTTTGGTATTCATTAGGTACTGTGACTTAGAGATCCAGACATGGTTTTGCTACTTTTTTTTTCCATGTGGTTTATCAAGTGGTATGGCTAACTTGTTGGTTTGTTGCAGTGAATGGCACGGAAGTTATTTCAGAAGTTTAAAATTGGAGTTATGTTTCTGACTGTGCTAAGTGACTCATCCTGCTGTGCAGAAGAGGGCAATGAGTCTGTGTCCCTCTGTTTCTGTGATACGCGTATTCCGCCATCTTTTGAAGAGCTTCCAAGCAGTGTGAAATCTGTGGATGGTGCTATAAATAAATACTGTAATTCTCTTTCTCCCTTACAGCTTCTTTCTTCCACTCTGGAGTTTCTAGAATAGCTCCCGCTGTATCCAAATGTGCATGTTTATGATAAATGTCTTTTTCCTCCTGTGTCTTTCGGGTTGCTTTGTGTGCATTTGTTATGCTTTCTAAGAAGCTAAGTGATAGCTTTAACTTGATCTTTGCCCAAGTTAAAATTTCCCTAAAAACAAGATCCTCTGGTATAAGATAGAAAATCTCTCTGCCTCTGTTAAAGGTAATTGAGAGTTTTATTCTGGTTTTGCTAGTTATCCAACCGGAGTTTCCTCATCCATGCGTGCATGAGATACGAAGAAGGAAGAGTGGCTTTCTGATAGTACTGTATTTGTCTTGAGAGCACTCTGAACTCTAGGTTCAGACTTTGAACTAATGGCATAACTTTTTTGCTCTTTTTATATCTTGAATTTTTATGTGTAGTAGGACCTTGTTTCACGGTGACCTTAAAGCTGCAAATGCCACCCGAAAGGGCAATATTCCCTTACCCCTCATTTGCCACTCATTCCTGCGTCTATTCTGCTTGCTGCATTCTGATACCTAAACAATAATTGGTTATCTTAGCTGGGCTTTCATTACTGATAAGCTTTCCCCTTAGGAGAAGGTTGCACCACCTCCCTCTTAACTTCACTGAGCGTGTGAATGAAAGCAGCATTCAGTATAACTCACTCTCCTTGCTCTCCTTTCCCTTTCCAGCACCTGTTGTAGTGTTTACCAGACTATGGCATACTAGAAAATAAGTACACAACTTTGTGATGAAGGACAGGAAAACAGTTGCTATTTTCCACTGGTCTCTCTAAGGCTATTTAAGAAATCTTTTTACAGAAGAAGGCTTGTTTAAGGACCAGAGGAAAAAAAAAGTACTTTAGAGACACTACAGTAATTTTTAACTCTGTCCTGTTAAGATGATGTGCTCTCTTCGGTGTATGTCAACAAAATGATCTGCAAGCAGCAAGCCAGCTTATGAAGCATGAGCAGTATAATCAACTGTAGTCAAACAAAGCCCACTTTCTTGTTCCACTTCTTGGTTTAATTTCAGGAGAGTGTATCTGTCATTAACATCCCCTAATCTCCAACAAACCTCTGTATACCTTAACCCAAGTCTTTGGGGACGTGTCGTACTTTTATTTCTTTTAATTATAAAATCCAAAAAACAGGTTTCACTTTAGAAGAAAATACAGTACAACACAGTTAAAGCTTTTATCTGGGGGGGGAAGAACAGTTTGTTCTTTTCCCTGTGGGGAAGCTTCTGATAAGCTAACACATTTATAAGCGTTAAGTGCTTTTTTGCTGGAGGCAGAGGAGGAGACCAGGCGGTTTGAAGAAACAAATCTATTCTGCCGTGACTGGCAGCAATGATAGGATTCCAGGGCAAGTCACGTTGGTTGGCTTTCACACAGGCACAGTGAGTGAAATAAGCAGGACTGTACTTCTGGGGAGAATGTACTAAATTTGTTACACAGACATCCAGGGAAGCATTGACCTATTTCTCTGACAATAGCATTATCTCTCTGTATAGGTTCTGCCACTTTCATGGTGAAAAGAGTTGGTTTCTTACTTGAATTACAGGCTGTTTCTCAGTTTTTCCCTCTGCCCACTCCTTTCCAAAAATGAAACCTTTTGTCCCAGTTGTAGCCACTCTTGATGTGAAAATTAACTGTTGTGGAGACATAAATTCCTGCTCCTCCACTGTAGCATGGTACACATCAGCAGTTGTTACAGGGCCTGTTCTGGAAGGCAGTGGTTGGGCAATTCAGCCCACGTACAGATAAGTTCAGACACATAAGATAGTGGTCGAAGGGAGATGGAATTGTAAGAGGAAGATAAGAATTATTTCTGGGAGAGCTGGAAGTAGCTGAGTACCTAAGCAGGAGCTAACTGTGTTGTGAGGGAAGGGAGGCACAGTGGCCTTGAACACAAATCAAAAAGGCCTTTGTGTGGGATACCTTACTTTTTTAACTTCTTAGGTAAAGAAATCCCTTAGGCTAGTTTTTATGGAAATTAGGTTTTGAATTTTAACTATTCAAGCATCCACATATTGCTCGCTATATGCAACTACTTTGAACATTCACCAGGCCAGTGTTTTGGAAATGTATAATCATGGATCTCTCATCTAATCTCTTCCCTCTTGATTTTTTTTTTTAACATATGAAACAGCAGTGTGCACATTCCAAACAGGTGACATTAAATGGCAGAAATTCTTGTGGTTCTTTAATTTCTTTCATAGTCTTCTGCTGGACACAATAAATACAATTCTAGGCATTAGGCAATGGAATCATATATGTGACGAGGGAACGAGTGGAGTGATCTTAACTCACAGCACTTTCAAAAGGGGAAGATCACAATTGCAGAGATGTTACCAGCATGCTTGATAATGTTGTATTGTAACTTTTGGTGAAATGAGGTGCCACAAAAGAGGAATTGTCTGTGAAGAAGTTGTCCTTAGTGCAAGCTCTTGAGGAACTGAAGACGGTAGGCTTTGGGTTTTGTTTGGGTTTTGTTTTTTTTTTTTGGCAGGAAGCAAATCATTGTTCATGGTGAGGAGGGAATATTGCAGGAAACAATTTTCAAAGCAAACAAAAAGGGGTTTGGTCTGTTTAACATGTTCTCATTTTGTGCAATTAGATGTCTAAATGGTAATTAGTGACCACTCAAGCTGACATACTTCATCAAGTTATGCTTAAATCACCAACTCAGAATCACTGCCTGGTATGAGATGATGCTTTAGCATTCTTTTCTGGTCCCCTTCCTCATGCCATCATAGCCTGATTGTTCTCGCAGCTGCAAGTAGCCATGCTGCTGGGTGACATTCCACTGCCAGGACACTCACAGTCATTGCCAAGACAAATGCACACAAAATGATCACAAATTTAAAGTAATTAAACATCTGAGATTATTTTTCCTGTCTTGTTCTAGTCCCCCCTTGGGAGGTGTGTATTATATTATGTAAATACATTTGGAGTGAAAACTGTGATAAGGGTGTGGTGTCTGAGAGATTGGGATATTGGATGAGGATAAAAATAATGAACTCGTTCTGCAGAGCATCTATTTTGAGACTCTCAAGAGGCATTGTAAACAGAAGTGACCATAAGGTCCTGCATGCTATTGAAAGAATATCTTGTGAAGGAGAAGTGAAAATGCTTTGGGGTTGAATTAGCTTTCAGTTGTCCCTCAGCAATTCCATGACAGAGCGAAAATTAAAATTCAGATCTCCTGTGACGTTTATGAATCACATCTTTACTATTTTTCTCTTGGTAATTGATGTTCTTATAATCTTTCTAACCCTAAAATATTTTTAAAAGTCTTGGAAGTGTGTATAATAGAACCAGTAAAAGGGCAAATTATTTTAAAGTTTTGCTGTGAGATGCATCACATGAGTGAAGATGACATGGGGAGGGAGAAATACAATCTCGTATCCTGAAGACTCCTGAAACCACAAAATAAGCATCTTGTTTTTATTGTTCAGTACTGCACTTGCTCTAGCTTAAAATGAAAGTTAAACTCTAGTCTCTTTTGGGCTCATTTTGCAAACGGTATAGTTGTGCAGGGCTTTTAGGTTTTTGTTTGTACTGAAGTTTCCCTTGCAAAGAGAAGAAATGGGAATGATACGTAAATACAGTGTTGAATATCTTGATTAACCCTTGGAAGTTTTTCTATGCCAGCTTTTTCCCGGGGGAGGGGGAAGTTTTCTGTTAGTTGCCTAGACAATCATTGTGTCTCTCTGGTGGAGTTGTGCTGTGTATGGCATTCCAAACCGCTGCCGTGAATGTGTGCTAAACCTACCTTAATTCAAGATCGAAATCCAGGGCTGAACACAGCTTCCTGTCCCATGTCTGTTCCAAGCCCTCTTTGTCTGCAGGGTGTTGTGATGCTGTAGTTGTATTTTGAGTTGTCGCTGGTGCCAGACTGAATGCTTGTGGGAGTAAATAGATATTTGCACAAAATATATTACAACAGTAAGTAGGGCAAAGACTATGTAGTCTCTGCGTCAGCACAAATGCATGAGATGCGTGTTGTTTGATCAATAAGCCAGTTCTGCTTGTGTAACTTCCCAGACAGAAACAGACTGCTAAAATGGCAGTGGCTTTGCAAAGGAGGTGGAGTGTTCTGTTAACATGAAGGCAAATATTAAAGGTGTTAATATTTGTTTCCCAAATCCCAAGAAACCAGTCCAGCTAAGGCTATTGCTGTTGCAACACTTATGACTGGCCACTGTAAAATACAGTTGCAAAATCTCCTTTTGCTCAAAGCTTTCTTGCTTACAGACAAAAAAACCCAACCCAAACACACACCATCTCATCCCTGAAATGAAGATAAAACCAAAAACCCCCAGAACGTGGCAAGTTAACACGAGTCTGTGAAAAGCACCCAGGCTAACCTTACTGTCTTGGTGTGATTTAACTTGATTGTGTTTTTCCATTTAATAGGAGTAAAAGGGGTAGTGTCTGATCCAGGCTATATTGATCATGTTAGTTTTGGAGTGGTATCAACTCTTTTAATTGCAGCTGATAGTCAAGAGAGTTTTTTGTACCTACTGTAAAAGCTAGAGTTATGTGGCTGTAACTTTTTATTTTGCAGTCTGTGTCAAATGAGCAATTTAGCATGTATAGTTGTCTAAGCCTGTAGGAGAAATGTGATTGTGTGATTCAAACAGATTACTGTCTATTAAAATTTATAGAAAAACTCCTGTCCACGTTGGTTGTGGCAACCATATATGTGCATGTGTGTATTTTATATATATATATTCACTGCACTGTTTTTATTTGCTGTTTCAATCATAATGCTACTCTTTACATGGCTGAGCTGCACGTGAAGGTTAGTGGGTTTGTAGCTGTCTTGGACTCGAGCATTAAAGGCTTGTGCTTTAAATTGAGGGGCTGGGTTGGTCCCTGTAAGCAGCTATGTGGGATTAGCATGATGTTATTGCCAGTGGGATAGTGACTGACTTGCAAATAGAAGTTGAAGTCTGAGATCCGTTAGCACTTCAATAGCATATGCAAAAAGTGCTTGTGCTTAGTCTTCTGAGAAATTCTGGTTCTCTATACTATCATATATTGACTTGATTGCTGAATAGTGATGTTGAGAAACAGTAGTACAGTGCTATACAGCACCTCCAAATTTGTTTAAAGCTTCAAGAATTCAGCTGGAGGAAGAGAAAAACAAACATATAACTTCAGGGGAGAGGTGCTCCAACATTCCATTGATTTATGGTGAATGCTTGTGTGAACAAATAAATGCCACAACACCCCCTCAACTACTGAAACAAACAAAATGGAAAAAAAAACAACCAACCAAGAGTGTAACTGACCTGTGTTGTCAGATTAATACTTGCAGGTTGTGTTCATATGTGCTGTATGGAATAATTTGGTCTTGCTGCTTGATAATTGGGTCTAGTCAGAATATATTCCAAGGATGTCCTGGTATATTTGCTGCTAAGTCTTTCTCCCGGTAATCCAAGTAGCTCTGATCACTTATCCCTGGGTGATTTTAGAGCTGTGAGGCCCTAGATAGGAACCTGTACTTACCTGCAAACCAGGGTTTGTCTGATTTGTTCTGATTTTTTTTTTTTTTTTTTTTGGTCCACTCAGCTTTGGGGATGTCTCATTATATGTGTTATTTCAGCCAAAGTTTTATAGTTATAAGAAATGCCATGTTTCTCATGTAATAGTTTTTGTCATGGAATAAGCCTTCTGCTTCTAGTTCCTGTCAGCCACTAAATAAAAGTAGTCTGCTAACGATTAAATTCTTTACATTTTTGTCTTCATTTTCACTGATTATTTGTTTTAATGCTATTTGTTCATTAAACAAGTGGAAAAATTGCTTACTAATGTAGAAAAAACACAGAAGGGGAACAAAACAGGAAATGCTTAATATTAACAAAGTGTTTGTAAGTGTGACTGCCACTTATTAATGCGTATTCGTCACAAATGTGCATGTCATTTCTTTTCAGGTTCCTGAGCAGCAGCCAATTACTTTATGTAGTGGAGCTGAAGATACCAAGCATTATGAGGAGGGCAAGAAATGTGTTGAAGAATTAGCATTGTACCTCAAACCACTCAGCAGCGCGAGAGGTAGTTACTGCATTGTTTCCTTTGAAAATGAAAGCTGGAAACAAATAGGATGCATAACAAAATATCCAAGTGATTAAATAGTCTGTTTGAAAAACGGGTATAGAACTATTTTAAAAACAAATTGAAAGAACTTTCCTAAGCACTAAGTTTATATCTTCACATGACGGGGGAGGGAGAGGGATTGAAAGGCATTATGTCAAAAGTAATACTGAAAAAATACTGAAGTATTAGGCTGATGTATTTGGATGTGTTATAGTAAGTTGAGACAAACTTTGTAAGTTAGGTTGACCTTTGCAGACTAAGTAAAAATTGATTATTCTGTCTTTTTTTAAATTGTTTTTTGAGTTCTACTTTACGATAACTGCAGTAAGGCAGCTTGTTTGTGGAGGAGGAATAAACTGAAACGAGAAAGTTACTGCATAAGAGGCATAAGTAGTACTCTGTTTACACAAGGTCATCTACAAGAGCTGTATCAATGCAAGTAATTGTAATTCAGCAAAACTGCACTAGGTTCAAGAGTGTGGATTTTGTCTGTATTACATATGGTGGACTTGAAAAATCTGTCAACCCAAGTAGTAGAGGTGAGCATCATGGGCATCAGGTTTTCAAGAAAGAATTTTTATGAAAAGCTGTCTTAAGCTTTTCTAACTAGTAGTGTGATAGCAGTGTTGCTGTAAGTAATAGTGGCCCAACAAACAAGCTCTGTGCTGTAGAACAAACTCAGTACAGGAGCCAGATGTCTAGCGAGTCACTTGTTCCTTTAATCTGGATTCAGTGGTTCACAGCACATTTGTGAATCACAAGTTTTGCACATAATTAAGCATCAGCCAAGCAGTTTTGAATTCATTTGTAAGTTCAGTTTGGCTAGACCAAAACAGTGGAGATACGGGATACGTGTATTGTGAAAACAAGCAAATGGTCAAAGGAGGCAGTGATCCCTGAAGCCCGTGAATAAGGGAAGGACTGCAGTATGATCCTACCCTTGAGGAGACATCTGGGAATTCGTATGGGAGGGTGCAGGACAGACTTCCAACATGGGGAGAGAATTCATTAGAGGTTCCACCTTAGAGAGCCAAATCAGTCCCTTGCAAGACTTAAACCTGTGGGAAAGCTGAGTCCTAGGAACTGTTTGCATTTAATGCTGAGTAAAACAAACTGACGAAAACGAACTTCTGCTATGCCTTCTCTAGTGTTCTATTTAACAAAGTGGGCATCAGGAGATCTAGATTTGCACTTCTACAGTACAGTTGTTGAAGAGGCACAAGAAGAGGACATATGAAGTAGCCTGGGTTTTTTTTTTCTGTTTCATTTTGTTTTGAAGGTGTGGGTCTTAACAGTACTACTCAGAGCGTGTTAAGTCGTCCCATGCAAAGGAAACTTGTGACATTAGTTCACTGCCAGCTAGTGGAGGAAGAAGGGCGGATCAGAGCCATGCGTGCAGCACGGTCCCTTGGTGAAAGAACGGTCACAGAGCTCATTCTTCAGCATCAAAATCCTCAGCAGCTCTCTTCCAACCTCTGGGCTGCTGTGAGAGCAAGAGGGTGCCAGTTCCTTGGACCAGGTAGGTAACATCACAGTACTACTTCTATACTAGAAGCAATTGAGGAGGACTGATAAATGGATGTCAAATTGCCTACGTGATTTTATTAGGTAGTGGCTTAATTTTTTAATAGTAGGTCTTCAGAATTAATGATAGATCTATTGGACTGCTGTCATGGGCTTTCTTGCATTTTTAGTGTTTTGCGAGTCTTCTGTAAAATTTGGAATAATGTGTGTCCTTTTGTCTTGTGATAAAATAAAATGGGAAGGAGTATCTCGCTTACTAAGAAGTAAAGCCCTTCTAGAAAAAGTGAAGTTACCAGAAGTGACTGGACATGCTTTTTTTTCTTCTCTAGGGTAATAAGAAAAACAGTTGTGGAGAGATATTTGTTACATTTGGGATGTGTATCTATGCACTTTTAAAAAGTTACATACTTAAAAATTACATTCCCTTTCATAGAATACTAAATCGATTTTGCTTAAAAAAAAATTAATGAACTCTCAGTACTGAAAATGTAAACTTCACTTGTTGAGGACCGACAAAAATAATACCTTGAAATGTGAAGCCAGTTTCTTAAAATAAAGAAACTTTCCCTGCTGAAACGAATGGAGGAAAACTAACTTTGGCATGATAACTTTTGCACCGCTGCAGGGGACAGAGAGGCTTGTTATCTAGCAAAATAGGCAGTACTACAGCACCTAGTGTGTTTGTGTGGGCACTAATTGCTCTTTTACCTGCCTGAGAACCAACCTTACCCTTCCTCAGCCTGTCAAGTTCTTCTACTGGGATAGATGTGGGATGTAGATAATACACTTTGAAAACTCTTGTAGTCAAGACATGTAGACAGGAACAAAGAAGTCTTCCTATCATCTGATACCCAAAATAGAACAAATAATAATTAAAAAAAATTGAAAGTCCTCTTGCCCCAGTTGCAGACCGGGAATCTGAAATTGTTCCTTCCCTCTTTTCTTTTTTCTTTTTGCTTAGTTCCCTTCCCTGTCTGTGGCTTTGTGTGCTTTGTGAGGAGTTTGTAGCTGATCTCCCGCTTGTAGGGAAACAAGAAACTGTGCATAAATGTTTCTTGGTGTTCTCTCATCTTACGCCTCTCTTCACATTTCTCCCCTGCCACCAGCAATGCAAGAGGAGGCTTTAAAGCTGGTTCTGCTGGCTCTGGAAGATGGATCTGCTTTGTCACGAAAGGTCTTGGTTCTCTTTGTGGTTCAGAGGCTGGAGCCGAGATTTCCTCAAGCTTCTAAAACTAGCATTGGGCATGTTGTCCAGCTGCTTTACAGAGCCTCGTGCTTCAAGGTACAAACATGATTCTCCTTGGAGATTTCATAATGTGGGAAAACATTTCTTCATAGAACAAAAATATTCCTCAATTTAAAATTAATTTTGATACGCATCCACAACTTCTGAAAACTTATTTTTCCTGTCAGTTTTCATTGTCCTGTAACATGAAATATGTATAAAAGTATGTGTAGTTAAAGAAAGTATTCATATATAGAAAGTGTCACATGTGTCTGGAGAATTCTTTGTTGTACAGCTAAGATGGCAGTGTAGACTGAAATTGCAACCTTAAGCTGTAAATCTAAGTTTTAGCTCTGTCCAGGTTTAATAGATGCATGGTAACAAAACCTGTGTGTAAGTCAGCATAACGTACCTCCTTAAAGGAGTCTTAAAGCTGGAAAATCCCTAGTTCTGTTAATTGAGTGGTAGTGTGATTAGAAACATAGAAATATGAGACTTTTGGATATCAGAGCTGTATAATGAGAAGTTAAGCTGCTTATTGGACTTTACAGTATTTGATAGTCCATTCCCAGGTGCTAAACTTAAATGTCATTCATTTTGATAAATGAGGAAGAAAAATCCTTTGTTGCTACTATTTGTACCAATTTTTTTTGCTTGTACCCTCAAAATTCTGCAATACAAACAAAATACTTTGATTGGAGAAGTAAGGTGTGGATGCTGTAAAGTGGTTAAGGAAGTGTGACCCAGTATCTGGGTCAGAGTCTGAGTAAATATGTTTGGTATCCATTTTGCAGTTTATTACAAGTGTGTTATTTTAGTAGGAACTAGTGTTCACTCCATAGTATCATAGTACAGTTTAGTTTGGGAGGAGGAATTCAGTTGCTGACTGAAGATTTCACTTGCCTTGAACTTTACATAATCTCTGGCTTATCCTGCTTAATTGTGTTTGGCTCGTTTCTCCCCATTAGGTGACAAAGCGAGATGAGGATTCCTCCCTGATGCAACTGAAGGAGGAATTTCGGACTTACGAAGCTCTGAGAAGGGAACATGATTCCCAGATAGTTCAAATAGCTATGGAAGCGGGTTTACGCATTGCACCGGATCAGTGGTCCTCACTGTTATACGGAGACCAGTCTCACAAATCCCACATGCAGTCTATCATTGACAAGGTAAAGCCACCTAAAATCAACCCAGTCTATTTTGTTTGCAGCTGTAGTAGATAGAAATGCATGTAACGTGAATTTACAAATTGTGCCCATATGTACTCACTTTACCCATTAATCTTTTGCCCTGTTATTTCAAAACCCATTATAGCCTAAATAATTAGAATATATGTTTGCAACCTAATGAATGTAGCTCCCTCTGCTATCCTGCCGTCTCTTTCTGCAGATGGGAAACTGCAGAGGTTTAGCTGCAGAGCTGGAATATGTCCTTTCTGAGCAGCTGATAACTGCACATGTAGTAACAGAGGTTAAGGGTTCACGTTTCCAGGCAGGAAGCTAGTGCATAAGTTGGAGGAAAAAAAAAAAAAAAATCCCCTAGTTTATAGTTGAAGTAAGTGAGGTGGAAGCACGTTTGTTAAATAAAAGAAAGTGCATTGACCTCTGGAAATGCCCACATCTCTCTCTCTCGCTCTTTTTTTTTTTTTTTTTTTTTAAGAGGCTAAATGGAGTTACATCTTAGTGCCTAAATTAGGTGGGAAGAACTGAACCTTGTTCAGTGGTTACAAAAGCTGTGAAATCACTGTTGTGGCTCCTGTGGAGGAGGATTAGCTTCAAGATCAGTCTTCCATATATTTGTGCATTTGCCCACCTTTACACATCTGACAGACATCTCCTAAAGGATCTAAGTAGAATGAAAGGATTTAAAATACTGAAATTGTGCGATGTTAGTAAATTGCTAGCTGTCTTTGTCTTTCAACCATCTTGCTCTTTGTCTGCTGTACGCAGTTTAAAGCAAGGTGCAAACCTGTTGGTTCAGGGACTGGAGATGTAAGATTTCAGAAATCTAAATTAAATGGTTTCTAATATTCTGTGGTGTTTTTTCTGGATGCCAGCACAACACAGAAAAAAATAGATTACATTGCTAGTAATAATACCAGCCTTTGTTTTGGATATTTAGAGCTGTATTTTAACCTGCAATGTCAAAGGATTGTGTGTTCTTAATGCTGGAGAAGGAATGTAATAGAAGGTGCTGAAATGGGCTTGTGCAAAAAACATTTTACTCCAGTTTTGGAAGACAGCTCTTGTGAGCTTATGGGAGCAACCTTTAGAAACCATGAGGATTGCTTTATCTGTAGAAAGTTAATTATTATAATTTTTTTAAGTTGCAGACCCCAGCCTCGTTTGCACAGAGTGTTCAGGAATTAACTATTGCTCTTCAGAGGACTGGTGATCCAGCTAACCTGAATCGCCTTCGACCTCACCTAGAGCTCCTGGCAAATATTGATCCTAGTCCAGGTAAGACTAGAAGTTTTATAAAAACCTTTAACCTACCATTTAGCAGGAGGAGCTCAGCACTGTTGAAGGATTGCAAGCTGTTCATCAAGAGGAAGGAAACATCCTCTAACTGATAAACTTAAGGTTCTTAAGTGGTATTCACAACCAGCCTGGGAACAGCAGTAATCTGTGTGAGGAGCTGAACTATTCTGAAGCTGAAGTAAACTCAATAGTGTGGCAGGAATAAGTTCACCATCTCTGAAGAGAGCTTCCTTCTTTGACACACTGGTGAGGATAGATGAGGATGTTGAGTATATATAACCCTGTGTGGTTACGTGGTGTATACTTGATATTGGGCAATGCTAACTGAGGGGTGTGGCAGCAGTCTTAGCTTCCTCCTTGTCCCTGTTTTAGTACACACGCAGCTATTTGAAACAAGATTTGGAAAGCATCAGGGAGATTGATAGAACCACTGTGCTTAATGCAGAGCTTTAGCTGTCACTCTGAGATATCTTTTTCTCTCCAGTTCTTTACCAGAGCAAATAATTTGATACAAACTAGGGGAAGGCTTCAAGGAAACACCTGATTAAAGAATTCCATTAATTTATCTAAAAACTGTATGTCTTTTTCTTTGTTCTAGAAATCCTGTATATTAGTTTTTGATCTGAGATCTCTAGCCTGCAGACTTTACACTCAGAAGATTATCTTAGAGGCATCTTAAAATCACGTGTAAACAATTTTGGATTTCAAGGTAGAATTTTGATAGATCGAATAAACAGAAACTGGGCATAAGTCAGTCTAGACAAGAAGGTTTTGTTATCCCGGGGAATTCAGTATTTTTCTTATTAATATGTATTTCTGCAAAGGTGTGAAAGCCAGTCTGGGAAGGAAAGGTTAGTTGGAAAGAGTATAACTGGGAAATGAAACCTAAGCTGTTGACAGAAGCACTGTGAGGATGGACCCCCTGAGGGAGAAGGGAAGGGACAGAACAGAGTGCTGTTGCTGACATTTTATTTTGTACCCGTTAGCATTTGTAAAATCAATATTAATATCAAAATAGCATAAAGGCCTGAACATGACTTCAGGAGACAAAAAGTTGTAGTTCTTAGTTTCTGTTTGTTTAAACAAATAAACTTACCTTTCAAATGAGGACCAGTTATACTTTACAGTTAAAGGAGATGTAGTGCTTTCTTCCCAAATCTTTCATACTGTAACAAGTCAGGGACAAAACTGTGTACTGCAAATTTGTTAGCCCATGGCTGTTATAGGAAGTGGAATCACTAACAGCCTCACTCAGTTTCAGAAGGTGAGTCTGATCTTGATGTTTCTCTTCTCTGCTGTTGAGTTGCTTCCCTGCTGTTTTATAGGTACGTTGAAGTTTCCCCTGGAAGAATTTAATCCTTGAGTGAAATAAAATGTAATTGTGCTAAAGATCTTGAAAGGTATTTAGTAAAGCACTTTGAGGTCCTATATTTTGCAGCAGAGTGTGTAGGCACACAGTGGAAGTGTCAGCTACTGGAACAGATTAAATGATTAAAGTAGTAAATTGTCTGGAAAGAAGCGCCCCTATAGAATTAAGACTGTACAATTAATTCACACTGCTCTGTGTTAAATGGTGGTCTGGTACACAGATTTGCCTTGTGACATTTTCCCATGTGAGAGGCATCAATTTCTGATGTCCAGTGACTGTGGCTGTGTGATCTAGGCCAGTGGTGATGGTATTTGTACAGAATGATTTTACCTAGAGGAGTGTGAATGCGAAGGGGGATTTTCAGCCTAATTTTTTTCATTATGTGCAGAGCTTGTATGAGGCATTTACTTTGGAGTTCTTGTGGGATATGAAAGCTCTGGTAAAAGGAAATCATTGGACATGGTAATAGTAGTTTTGCTGGCCCATTTGATATTTTGTGTGGCTCAGTCTTGAATCTGTATGTAGCTTTATTCTTTACATGGTAAGTATCCTTGAATTAAGGTGCTGAACGCTTTTTATATAATGACACACGTTTCTGATAAAACCTTTTGGTTGTCTAGTGAAGTTTTGTGATACTGGTGGTTCCTTTGTATCTGGTTTTGGAAAATCCTTCTGACTTTACTTTTTCTTTTTATATTTTCTGTTTACTGTCAATGCAATAGATGCTCCACCTCCGACGTGGGAACAACTGGAAAATGGACTAGTTGCTGTGAGGACTGTGGTTCATGGCTTAGTTGATTATATCCAGAATCACAGCAAGAAAGGAACAGATCAGCAACTGGTAAAAGCTAAGTTACTTAGGAAATGCTTACCCCTAAATTTTATTAACCATATTCAGTAGTAGATGTTACTACTAATGTTATCTATAGAGATTTGGTTTGACAAGGAGCTGATTAAAAATATCACTGCTGCATCATATTTATGAAAAAAGAAACAAGAAAGGAAAAATACCCAAATCAACATAACCCACCTCCAGTACTTGTTGCATTAACTTGCACAGCTCACTAGGATGAAAAGGAAACAGTCTGATCTAGCTGCAAGCTTACAGAGATGAATAAACATTCCTCCTGACAGCAGGGTGGGGAGGAGAAGCAGAGGTGCCTAGCGCTGTGATCTGTGGGCGTTTTCTTGGGTTTTAATGTGACACATTGCAGCCAGATGGCTCTGTGTTAATTAAATGATTGTACACCTGTGCTTAATGGTCTGTAGAGTGTAAAGATTTGGGAAGACTTAACATGAAGGAGCAATCCAAATTCCTGAAGCAATTTTTTTTTGTTCCAGAAATGAAATTTTGTTGCCTAATCTATATGTTAGCTTATCTCATAGTTATCACATGTTCTTTTGATCTCATTTTGTGGTAAAGCTAAGCTGATATAAATGCAAACTGCTGCTGAAAGATGGAGCTGCCTGTCGCACATTCCCACTCCCTCTCTTGCTTTGGCACTCATCCTCTTGGAGAGCTGGTTTGGAGAGCTGAACTAGTAGAAAGATTACCTCTGCCAAATTTAAAAAAAAAAAAAGGCAAAATCAGTGTGAATTATTTCTGCTGTTTTACCTTTTTGCATTCACTGGGATGCCTAATGAGCACTGTTGCCAGCAAAAGGAAAAGCGGTAGGAATACACAAGTGGAAACTGGGGAGGAAAAAACACTGAGAGTTTTGTTCTGGTGAGACCGTCACCTAGAGCTGGTACATGCTGTGCTGCTTGGAAGGGAGCCCAAAGCCTCCCAGGTGGGAAAGGGGACATCTGCTGAGTATTGGGCAGAATTTTGCTGGCTGGCAGCAATGGCTAGCAGGGAGCTGTGCAGCTTATGTACACCTTGCCTACATCCTTTTTTCGCTACAGTAGATGGCAAAAACAAACAAAAAACAATTTTCAGATGGCTTCTTACGGATTTACATCTTGTGACTGAGTTTCTCAGAAAGCAAGAGTTTACTTTTACAGACCTTTTCCTCAGTGTGAACTCTGATAGTGTATTTCTGTTTCTGATTTAGTTCTGCCATAAAAACTGTAGGAACCTAAGTGTCTTTGAGACCACCTCTAGCTGTCTGTCAAAAATTATTTATAGAGACTAGCAAATGGGCATACGTGCAGACAGCTAAGTCATTGTTTCTTGGGAAACTTAAAAATACAGAAGACAACCCATACCTTGCTGATCTGTAGGAGTAAGATTGCATCTTCAACTATTGACTGAAATAATTATAATAGATAGTTAAGAGATTTTTAGTCCACAGGGGGGTCAAAGGGAGCTTGATGAAATTAAACTCTGAGAGATCAAACAGATACTCAAGTGCTGTTTTGAGCTAACAAAAAGCAAGGCAAAAGTAACTGACTAAATTATATTTATTTTCAGTCTACCACAAAGCTTGGTGAATATTTGGTAATTTCTGATTAAGCATGGTTTGTTTTGGTGGGGGTTTTTTTTTTTTGTTTTTTTTTTT